>JBBBDQ010001682.1:852500-887500 GCA_037127315.1 Ascarosepion bandense
TGTGATTAGTCCAGCTGCAGTTGAAGTATGTGTTGACATACAAACACCCACTCCAGAGTGAAGATGAGCAATCATTTTCAGACCCTGCACATGAGAATGTGATATGTCCCGGAAAGGGATATATATATATATATAATTCGAAGTAGCTAAGTGATTTTTGGCAAATGTAACCGGGTAAGAGAATCTAGCAAGTAGTCGTATGCAGTATGTTTAGGTGAAGTCAATAGGCGTTCCAATAGGCGTAGTCCTAGGCGTCCCCGCCTTAGTCTGTATTTATGGCTGACACCAGCCAATCATATTACTTTGAGTGGGGAACCAAGGTGTATGCATATTAATTACATCAGAATGTAAGGTCCATTGCACTGTGGGTCCTTCGGAGAAGCTAGGTGAGGAGTTGACTTGAAGTATGACTGCCGAGTGTTGTCATTGTTGATTTATCCGGTTACACATTGAATGCACGCGTGAGAAATATGCATGACAAATATATAAACACCCACCCAAGTGGTAAGAGAACATGACTGATTTTTCTAGAGCTCATCAAACATTTGTATGTTATTTAAGCTTATATATTTTAGATTGTAATATTTTCTAAGATAAGGATTTTAGTAGTACATGTCTTACTAATTAACCCATAGCTGGAGAAGAGGAGTGGATTCATACTTTTCTCAAGATTGTACGCAAGTGAATATATCGAACCCAACTGGATTGAAATATTGACTCTTCGGTTCAAGTCATTTGTTACAACACTCGCACAGCCAAGCTTATTGTACCTACGGTCACCCATCGCGGTACTAATCAGGTTCGACGTTGCTTAATTTTCGGTTAATTCAGAAAGGGATCTCTTTCTCTTTATCTCTCTTCCTCTCTATCAGACACTCTCTCTGACACTCTATCAGACACTCTCTCTGACACTCTCTCTGACACTCTATCAGACACTCTCTCTGACACTCTCTCTGACACTCTCTCTGACACTCTCTCTGACACTCTCTCTGACACTCTCTCTGACACTCTCTCTGACACTCTCTCTGACACTCTATCAGACACTCTATCAGACACTCTCTCTGACACTCTATCAGACACTCTCTCTGACACTCTATCAGACACTCTCTCTGACACTCTATCAGACACTCTCTCTGACACTCTATCAGACACTCTCTTTCTGACACTCTATCAGACACTCTATCAGACACTCTCTCTGACACTCTATCAGACACTCTCTCTCTGACACTCTATCAGACACTCTCTCTCTGACACTCTATCAGACACTCTCTCTCTGACACTCTCTCTCTGACACTCTCTCTCTGACACTCTCTCTCTGACACACTCTCTCTCTGACACACTCTCTCTCTATCAGACACTCTCTCTCTATCAGACACTCTCTCTCTATCAGACACTCTCTCTCTATCAGACACTCTCTCTCTATCAGACACTCTCTCTCTATCAGACACTCTCTCTCTATCAGACACTCTCTCTCTATCAGACACTCTCTATCTCTCTATATCTCTCCGTTTTAGATGAGTGGGTCACAACCACACATTGGCTAGCAATGACGAAAGCGTACACTGGCTAACAGTTTGGATTAAAATGTAACGTCTTAGGAACGATTCAGTTTTAAGCTAACATTAATCACCGCAAAGATATCGTTACACAAGAGGCGCTGGAAATTGTTTTAAGCACTCCTTTCTAAAATGATATTTGCGGTCCT
The DNA here is from genome assembly GCA_037127315.1 of Ascarosepion bandense. Lineage (NCBI taxonomy): Eukaryota > Metazoa > Mollusca > Cephalopoda > Sepiida > Sepiidae > Ascarosepion > Ascarosepion bandense. Next base: position 854,206 of record JBBBDQ010001682.1, read on the forward strand.
TGTGCAAATGTAACCTTTACAGAATTTTAGTCTGAGTAATAAGAGAAATTTTTCGCTAGAAACAAAGTACTGGATTATGTGATGTCTGTCCTTCAATATGGCAGTGAATGCTGGACAGTCTCATCAAAGATGAAGGGAAGACTTGAAAAAAATGAAATATGGTTCTACAGACGGATGCTGAGAATACCACTGACGAAACACTAACAACAACGAGGTTTTAGGTAGGATGTACACGAAAAGAAAACTGATACTTAACGTCAGGAAAAGACAGCTGAGGTTTTGGAGACATGTAATGAGGAAGGAGAGCTTGGAGAATTTAATACTCACCGAATAAATAAGAGGAAGAGACAAGAGAAAGTAAAGCATTGAGATACTTGGACCTGAGCATATGGATGAAGGAGCGGGGGATGAGTGGGATAACTATGGAAGGGGTAGTAAGAGCGACAATGTCGCCCACGTCCTGAAGGGACACGGCACATAAATGAAGATCTGCATGTATAGAAAAATATTTTTCTTTAAATTACCACCAACAAAATATAATTTTAAGGCAGTGCGATTACTATCACTCTCACTAGTTGAATATAGGAAACAATATCCTAAGAATCTTTACAACCACGAAGATTTCAAAAGAAAACTTGAAAATGGCTACAGAATTAGTCGAAAGCTTTCGAGATAATGAAATTTATGGACACTCTCTCTCTGCATCAGTGATTTTTCAACCGGTTAGGATCGTAGGTATACCGCTATAATTTGTAAAGATCGTTAATCAAATTTTTGATAGTAATCAAAGACGCACAAATAACATTGAATTATGTCCAAAGATGTGAGAATGTGTAACTCTTACTAAACATTTTTTTTTGAGAAGGGGTATTTTATTACATCTTCTGTGTGCCGTGTCCTTTCAGGACGTTGGCACTAATGCCTCTCCACAATTTCCTGCCTTTTCTAACTCTTAATCAATTTTGTCTGCCATCTATTTATTTAAACTCAGTAAGTAGGTTATACGTTTTCTTTAGACCCACTCGATTTTAATCTCTCCTGTGAGTATCAGATTTTTTAAGCCCTCTTTTTCCTCAATATATATCTTAATAAGTATAATTCTCGATTTCGCTTTAATTTTCAGTAAAATGTTAGTCACTCATGTCATTCCCAGTATCCTTCTCTAGTACCCCATTTCTGTTGCTTCAAGTTTCATCGTTAAGATTGTCCAGCATTCACTAATATATAGCGATCCTGGGTATGACGGTAAATTGCATCCAGCAGCAAGGCCTTTGATTGGGAGGTTGTGAGAAACATGGAACCACCTCTTAATTGCTGTTGTTCCCAGATCCACTCTGACTCGGAGTGGTAGCACCAGTTAGGGTCCCAGCTATGAGTAAATAGTTATCCCCCAAACTGGGGTCAAGACTATGAAAGTATAAAAATACACTTTTATAGAGAAATATATATATATATATATATATATATATAAATGTTTTTTAATGAAAAATATTACCAGCAATACATTTTTTTAAAGAAAAAAAATTACCATTACACATTTTTGAAGAAAAACAAAAACAATTATTACCATTACACATTTTTGAAAGGAAAAAAATATTACCATCATACATTTTTGAATACAAAACTAGAAGACATCTTCAGTTTTCTGAAATAAAATAAAAATAAAATTTTCATCAAAATCTGACTAAATCAACCTTCTTACTATAACCGAATATTTAAAAAAAATCTTTTAACTCTACCTTTTCAGTATTAAATAACCCACAGAGGTTGATATGCCGTTAAACAAAACTCAAACTAATATATAGGACTGATATTACGTAATAGTCGAGTATTCTGTTTTGTTTCTAAATTTACCACTTGAGCATTAACAGAAGTTGCTTTACTTTTGGAAGGAATCATTCGCTATCCCTATACGCCTTTGGATTTCAGTGTCACAATTTATGCCCTCTGTTAAAGCTTATACCAGATATTTGAATTTTGTATTTTATTTTGTTATCTCCAATTTGTAATTTGAATGCTGGTCTCTTGGTTTTGCTAACAATCATGGACAAGATTCTAATTTAGAAAGAAATTACAAGACGACGCAAATAAAAATCTACCTCAAATATTGAATTAAATAAACTGGCAATTTTTTTTATAGAATCTTAATTATTTTATTACAAAATATTTATTTTTAATTTAAATGAATGATAAAAAGGTATACTCTGTTTTTTTTGTTTTTTTTTTTTTTTCGCTCATAATTTGTGTTTTGCAGTTAGTCATGAGATAAAAGAAATGAAAAAGGTTGAAAAATATTGGCAGTTTGTTGGGAGCGCAACCAACACGTGATATATATATATATATATATATATATAATAGGGTGTATTAGAATGCCAACTTAGTGGTTTTAGGTAAACCATTTCGAATTCCGGTTGAATTCCTTACATTCACTTACTCACAAATACCGTTGGGAAAAGTATTAATATCTCTTCCCCCAGTTATGGGTTAAATAACAGGACAGATTGGGTTCTATAGCCTTGGCTGGCAACCTGTGTACCACAGAAAGTAATGGCAAGCTACTTCGGGATAATCTTCTGTTCGTCATGTCTCTTTTGATAATCCCAGTCAGTCATGGCTCTTTTGAGACATGATCGTCTAAGCGTGTATCATGTATGGCACTTACCTGACTGACTGAATATAATAGTTGGAAACATAATTAAAACTTCTACTGGGCATGAAGTGGGGGATCGGTTTTATATTGTTATTAATAAACTGATCCCCCACTAATTACTACTTAATAATATAATACATCTCTTCCCGTTCTAGCTATGAGTCAAATAACAGAACAGATTGGGTTCTATGGCCTTGGTTAGCAACCAGTCTACTGCAGAAAGCAATGGCGACTTACTGCGGGATAATCTTTTGTCCAGTGATCACCCAAAGCGTGTATCATATGGCATTTAACTGACTGATAAAGTTATGGTAGTGCTCTATTAGTCAGTACCAAAACTTGTTTACAGTAACAATTTTTAAAACAAAACAAAAAAAAAGCATCAAATATTTGAATTAACAATAGGTTCTCTTCTATCGAGTATTTTAATGTGCATTTTCTCAGAATATATATATATATATATATATATATATATATATATATGTCCAAAAGTAGGGGGGAAACATTCATTTGAGTTGACTTATGCCTGGACAATTACATTTTATGTACCAGACAAAACCGCACAAATTTATTAAAGCATGTGCTCAAACGGTTGTCCATCACAATTTACCCAGCTTTAAAGTCTACCCCTCACGCCTCGACAAACATTTTTACACAGGTCTCTTTGTGAATTAATTTCTTGAAATGAATCTCTTATGTAATTTTATCAAATCACCAACATTTCTTAGTTTTCGACTATAAACTTTGTCCTTGAGTACACCCTAAAAGAAGAAATCCCTTCAGGTCAGGTGAACGGCTGACCAATGAATCAGATACTCACGGGCAGCTGTTGAATAATGTGGAGAGGCTCCATCTTGTTGGAAATAAAGGTCATGTGAATTACTGTCCATCTACTTTTGAACAACCCTTATATATATATATATATATATATATCTCGCTCTACCTCTGTATTAAGCGCTTTTTGTTAGTTGATTTCTCGTGTCGGGGTTTTTCTTTGGGCTACGTGCTGACTCGGTTCGAACTCTTTTGACTGACGTTCATGTACTAAGCTCATTCTGTTTTAAAAAAACATTTTTTCTTTCGATAGTTTTCGAGGAAGGTTTTTCAACACAAGTATAAGTCTTACAGTCTCACACACACACACATATATATATATATACTATTCATCCAAACAAATGTGATTTAAAAAAAAAAATAAAACAACAAATGCCTGTCAGTTTAATCATTTCTGCATATTTTTATAATTTTATATTTACTTATTTTTGTTTGAAATAAAATATGAACTTATGTCAGTTTATCCACAACTTTTAGGGCAATATTAAATATCTTATCCGAAGATTTGAAATGTATAATAAAAGAAAATAAATCGATGGTGAAAAATGCGTAATATCTGGTAAATATGTTCCTATTACTCTCTGCTTAATTTGTATTAATGGTGATTCTTGTTGGTTTCTGTTGACGTATTTTTCATCCTTTGCTTGTTCAATGCATTTATTTAAAGCATAAGCTTCCCGCTAAAAGTGATTCACTTCAAACATTGTCACCAGGAAAACAAAAATAAAATTCTAGTTTTTTATTTTTCTAAATAAATTTGGTTCTTGGATTTCATTATCGCGGTAACGTGAAAAATCTAATCTGCTTTGAGGCGGAAACTCAATTTTTTTTTTTCTCGTAAGATAATCCGACATTAAGAAAATTTAATTTTATTGGCTGACATTACGAACGCTCACCATTTTTTTTTTTTTTTTTTTTTTTTTTTTTTAACATCTAATTTTTAGTTTTTGTCTGTGTTATTGAGGTTTTGTTTTTCTTAAAATGTTGGACAAAATAACTGTGCTTTCTATTTGAAGTATTGTCTTTCCTTATGCGGTCATTCAAGTTTCAATCGACTCTTTCACTTCCATATTTCAAATTCCAAATTAAAAAAAACTCTTAGAAATTTAATTCCTTTAATATTTTGATTAAAACAATCTGATCTTAAATTGTACGTGCGCAATAAAAATTTACCAGAAACCTTGATTTTCAACTTATTATTGTAGTAGTAATGAATGGACGTTGTCAGTCAGTTAAGTGCCATACGTGATACATGCTTCTGCCCAGTCAGTCATGTCTGGGCAGATATTCCTGCTGTGGGTTGTCATTATTTTCTGCGGTAGACTGGTTGCCAAACAAGGTTATAGAACACAATCTGTCCTGTTATTTCCCCCCATCGCTGGAGGGAAGAAACTGATCCATACCTTTCCCAAGTGTATTTGTACGTAAGTAGGTTTTTCGATTTTTCATTCCGAACCGATACTCTGTACACTACAACGGACCTCCAGAGTATTTCATATAGCCCGGAAACCTCACTTATAACTGACCCTGTGCCACATGTTGCCCTTAGTGGGAGGGACAACTAAATATAGTAGTGATATAATTGTTAATGGCACTAATTAAGGAATCTTGTTAGCCGACTTTAACGAATTGAACACGTTGCAATCCCTTCCGCACAAATACCCTTCAGAAATGTACGAATCCACCCCCCTTGCAACGGATTAAATAGCAGAACAAGAAGTTGTATAGTTTCGACTACATTCGAGGAGATAAATAGTAATAATAAAGCTGTAATTTGTTTGAAAGAGTATCACATAAGAAATGACGTTGCTGTGCAAATAGACAACGGCACACCGCGTCCGGTCATGACACGCAGTTTAAGGGAATATTGGGCACAGGCATTGCTGCCAAAATGAGACCTGCATAAGGAAAACCCAGGGCAGGAAACCGAATCTGCTCAGATGTTTTCAGCTTGGATGTTACTAAATGTAGATGTGGCTCCCGAGTAGCCTTGGTTGACTCATCCTTCAAACTTAAAAACTCAACCTAACTCTTCTCTATTACTCCTGCAGATTCTTTTTATGTATCATGGCCCTCTACATCTCCTGTCCCTTGCTGCTTTTAACAACTTGTCATTTCTCCCAAACCCTGATCTGCCATCTGTTTGCTTAAGCCCATTAAGTATGTCATGCGTTGTTTCCCCTCTTTTTCTCCTTTATCCACCTTGTGAATATCAGTTTCTCCAAGCCCCCTTTTTAATTACGTGCCCCAGATTCTTCAGTTTTCTCTTTCTGATAAGCGATTCCTTTTCGTTTAAATTCTCTCCAAAACCTTGTCGTTGCTCACATGTTAGGTCTCAGAATTCTGTATAATTACATGTCCCTTGCTTCAAGTCTCCTTCATATTTGCGGAGATTGTCCAGCATTCGCTGCCTTATAGGAGGACAGATATCACGTAGCAGTTCAGTACTCTTTTATTTTTTCCTACGAAATTTTTCCGTCTGCTTAGCTTCTGGAATGCATCCTTGGCTATGCCAATATGTCTTCGGATCTCGGTGTCACAATTTTGGTCATCTGTTAGTATTTCAATTTCTGTACACCCTTGACTTCATTATCCCTTCCGTGTTCGCTATCAGCATTGTCTCATTTGCATATCTTATATTAAGATTGTGGCTGAATCTTAATTCGCTGAGGCAAGAATTACATAACACCTTAAATCAATATAAGAAGTCATGAACAACCGTTTTATATATATATATATATATATATATATATATATATATATATGAAATGTTTGAATTACTGTGTGTCTGTCTGTCTGTCACTCACTGTGTATGTCTGTCTGCTCACTCACTGTGTGTCTGTCTGCTCACTCACTGTGTGTCTGTCTGTCACTCACTGTGTGTCTGTCTATCACTCACTGTGTGTCTGTCTGTCCACTCACTGTGTGTCTGTCTATCACTCACTGTGTGTCTGTCTGTCACTCACTGTGTATGTCTGTGCACTCACTGTGTGTCTGTCTGTCCCCACTCACTGTGTGTCTGTCTGTCCTTGCTGTGTGTCTGTCTGTCTTACTCACTGTGTGTCTGTCTGTCCCACTCACTGTGTGTCTGTCTGTCACTCACTGTGTGTCTGTCTGTCACTCACTGTATGTCTGTCTATCACTCACTGACAGTCTGTCTGTCACTCACTGACAGTCTGTCCTTGCTCACTGACAGTCTGTCTGTCACTCACTGACTGTCTGTCTGTCACTCACTGACTGTCTGTCTGTCACTCATTGTGTGTCTGTCTGTCTGTCACTCACTGACAGTCTGTCTGTCTTTCACTGACAGTCTGTCTGTCACTCACTGACAGTCCTGCCTGTCACTCCTTTGACAGTCTGTCATGCTCCCTTTGACAGTGTCTGTCACCCTTTGACAGTCTGTCGCCCTCCCTGACGGGGTCTGTCCTCACACTGGGAGGTCTGTCTGCCCCACTGTGTCCTGGCCCGCCCTGACAGGTCGACGCCCATCACCCTGACAGTCTGTCTGTCACTCACAACCAGTCTGTCTGTCACTCACTAACAGTCTGTCTGTCACTCACTGACAATCTGTCTGTCACTCACTGACAGTCTGTCTGTCACTCACTGACAGTCTGTCTGTCACTCACTGACAGTCTGTCTGTCACTCACTGACAGTCTGTCTGTCACTCACTGACAGTCTGTCTGTCACTCACTGACAGTCTGTCTCACTCACTGACAGTCTGTCTGTCACTCACTGACAGTCTGTCTGTCCTCTGACAGTCTGTCTGTCACTCACTGACGGTCTGTCACTATTTGTGCGCTTCTTGTACGTCTCAAATAAATCAATGGAATTTGGCCACATCTGCATTGACTTCCGATGACGTATGAGACAAATAATTATGTCCTGTGTTATTTTTTACAAACCCATTATTTTTAGCATTTAACGATTGAGGGGATAATGATTTCGTAATTCATATTTTTCTCTATAAATTATCAGGTATTTAAATATTGTCATTGTTGACGTCACGTTCCTCTCTCTCGCTCACACTCACACACAGTTCGCTAAAAACTGTTTACACCCTTCAGGAAAGGAAGGACTTGTATAGATATTGTAATGCAAATTTTATTAATTTGTTATCACAATTAGGAAAAACGTCTTTTTCGTATTTTTCTCATTCCTGAAGCGTGTATAAGTTTTTTGGCGGAAAATGCGCGTATAATGTGCAAAGGAAAATCTTTTTATTTACTCACCCATTTCGTCTGCTAAGGAACTTTAATTTAGAGTGGTTTTACGGTAAGAAATTCCTAAAATGCAAGGATTTGTATCTACTTTTTATAAGAATGCTCAAAGATACTGTATAAGTAAAGTTAAGCTATGGAGTGCATCAAGTGTTGTAAAATAAATCTTTGTATGTGCAATATTTATTTTTATTTATATATATATATATATATATATATATATATATATATATTTGAAACGGAAATAGGGTTGTTCCAACGAGAAAAATTGGTATAGAATAAAAAAATCTGAGGCCGTGAACGTTTAAGTGTATATTGTTATTATACATGTTATGATACAATAAGTGTTCATATTGGTATTTATGACGTGACATTACACGTGTTTCGAGTCAAAAGTTGACCCTCTTCAGGCGAATAACGTTGTGGCTTTACGTATCGAGTTCCTTTTGTTTCTGAGAGCTAACGTGTTGTTTATAAATAAGTAAATCAAATCAATAAAATCAAATTTTGGCCACCCGGATAAACAGATAAATAAATAGAAAAATGAATCGAGTACTGGCCACCAAGTTGAAATGATTTGGGGGCAGGGTTTTCCACATTAACACGTGAAATTTATCTTAGAGGCGCCTTCCTTATCTAGGAATTTCTGTGATTGTCTTCTATCGGTCATCTGGTTCTATTTATTGCTTTGACGATACTTTTTGAATATGAGGTGCGTATATATATATATATATATATAAAAATTTGTTAGACACAATTCTTATTCAGCAAGTCATCTGTATCTACGTTAGTTAATTTCGGTTTAATAAAATGGTTATCTCTCATTTCACCCCAAGAAAGACGGGACCTCTACAATTTCGCATGGGTTAGTCAGGAAAAAAAACGACTGGGCACAGGTGTATTAAAGAGGAGATAAAACATGAAACGGGGCCAGGTAACAAGGACAGACCAGACCGCACGACGATGACTACCACAAGGAAGCGCCACGCCGATGACGCTCGTAAACGAGACTTAGGGATCCGGCGCCTTTCAGGAAGACTTTCGCCCGCATCTTAGGACCGACTGACCCATGCTCAACCGCCGTTGGCACGGAAACAGTCTCCACTTTGGTCTTCAAATTTCTCGTTCGAATTGAAGATAAATATCATTTGACATTGGTGATTGTAGTTATCAGATAAGCAAGTAAACGGGACTTCTGCAAGTGGGAAGTGCGATAAAGAACTGCTGGACTAGAAGTGGCATTTATATTTGAAATGTTTCAACAGTAAAAGTGGTGGTGCCAAGATACTAATCTACTAGCACGCTTAAAGTCACGTAGTTGGGGTACTGTACATCAGAGCAGTTGTGATGAAAAAAAATTTATAGAAAAGACAGAGGGAAGCCACGTTTATTCGGTGATAAAGTGACTGAAGTAGAGAAGTCAAGACAGATTTCATTGCAGATTCTTATTTGGATTTTGTCGAGAACTTCGAGATGAATAGCAGAAGCACCCAACCAGATATGCCAACAGAATTTATAAATGTGAAAGATTGATTCTAACGAGAAAAACTTTCTGGTTCAGCACAAACCATCTTAGCAGTAGATGCAGCTATAGATTTGATGTAGTCATTCCACTTCAAGTCGGTTGAAAAAGTGAATCCGAGGAGGCTGGCATCAGCCATGCTAATGGCTGGTAGGTAAGTTTCTCTATGGTGGTTAAAGGAGAGCGGTTCTATTTTGGAGACATTCAAATGTACAAACCAGTTCCTGCATTAGTTAACCAGTGAGGAGAGGTCCGTTTTAAGAGAAGCAGCCAGGTTTACTTCGTCAGCCTTGGCAGAATTCCTATTGAAGCGGGAGTAAATGGTGGTGACATCTACATACATGCCTATTTGGGTCGTGATTACATCAGGAAGATCACGACCTTCCAATCACGATTCGATTGGATTAAAACAAACGATCGTTTCAAAATACCATGGAGCTTGCATAGTCAACATGTTAAATCCTGTCAAACGCTTTAAAAATATCATGTATATACAGAAATCTAAGCAAGAGCCAACAACTGACCACAGTTTTGCCTAACGGCTCGTCAGGGAAATTCACCGTTCGGCGAAACCGTGGTCGGTTGTTGGCTCTTGCTTAGACTTCTTTGTTTGCTCTACTTTGGTATTAACCGCTTTAGTGTTAGGGTTTTCGTCTTGGGGTTGTTTTTTTTTTCTTTCTTACGAGTGCTTGACTTTTTGTTCATGTACTTCGTTTTGTTTTTTTTTTGTTTTTTGTTTTGTTTTTTGTTTTGTTTTTTGTTTTGTTTTGTTTTTTTTTTGTTTTTTTTTTGTTTTTTTTTTGTTTTTTGTTTTTTGTTTTGTTTTGTTTTTGTTTTGTTTTTTTTTTGTTTTTTTTTGTTTTTTGTTTTTTTTGCTTTGTTTTTTTTTGCTTTGTTTTTTTTTTTTTTTGCTTTGTTTTTTTTTCCTCTCCGAGTTTGTTCTCGGTAATCTATACAACACGATTTAAATTATAGCTTGATTAATACTAGTTTTACTATTGGGATTGTTGTTGCTATAGTTAATAGTATTATATATATATATGACAAGTTTTGTTAAAGTTGGACAACAAGGTGTCTTGACATTTTCAATTGTATCTTTTCAACCGGATCTATTCTGAGAACCCTAAAAGTTACGCCAGGATTCGTCATCGGAGGCCACATTTTAAACAATATAAGGTACGCAGATGATACACTTCTGATAGCAGACACGGAAAGGAAACAAGACCTCCTACAGAACGTAGCTGAAGAGAGTGACAAGAAAGGAGTACAAATAAACTGCAAGAAGACCGAATGCATAGTCATCAGAAAAAAGGGCAGTCCAAAATGCCAAATAAAGGTCTGGGATACTAGAATCCATCTGGTACAAAAATTTAAATACCTGTGAAGTGTTCTAACAGAAGACGGAAAGTGCGACACTGAGATCCGAAGACGAATTGGCATGGCGAAGGAAGCATTCCAGAACTTGAATAAAGTATTAAGAAACAGGACAATTTGCTAGAAACAAAGAGTACTAGATTATGTGATGTCAATTCTTCAATATGGCAGTGAATGCTGGACAATATAATCGAAGATGAAGGAAAAACTTGAAGCAATTGTAATGTGGTCCTACAGTAGAATGCTGCGAATATTATGGATATAGCAAGCGAGCAATGATGAGGTTTTGGAAAGGATGGAAGCAAAAAGGAAATTAATACTGAGCATCAGGTAGAGACAACTAAAGTTCCTGGGACATACAATGAGAAAGGAGGGCTTGGAGAACCTGATACTAACAGGCCAGATAGAGGAAAAAAGAGACAGGGGAAAGCAGCAGATAACATTTGAAGGACCTGATCAGGTGGATGACGGAACGAGGGTTGCGTGGTGTAACAGGAGAAAATGTGCTAAGATCCACCAGGCATAGGGAGACGTGGAAGGCCATGATCGCCTACGTCCTGAAAGGACAAAGCACATAGAAGTAGTTATGGTCAATGCGAATGTAAAACGGGTTGTAAATCATGCAGATGTTTTTTTGAACCCGGAGTCACTTGACGGACTTAGTTGCTGGGATGGACTTAAATAATTCTTTTTTTTTTTTTTAAATATATATTTATTACATAGTAGGTACCTGCAGAAATTCGCTGAAAAATGAACATATGATGAAAAACAAATTGCCCCAAACTTAATACAAAGTTTTATTGTTACAATCTCTATTATTAAAAGGAAAGACCAAAGGATTTTTATATTTTCAATCCTTTTTATAACATTTGAAATGCTTGACTAAGGGGAGGAACCAAGAATTAATATAAGAAATTTTAGCGTCTTTTTTTTTTTTTTTTTTTTTTTTTTTTTTTTTTTTTTTTTTTTTTTACAGTGGAAAAAAACAAAACTTGAAATTCTCGCAAAACTCAAATCTTTTATAATTTTATTTTGATATATTTATAAAACCTCTTATTTAATTGTAAGAAATTTCTAGAAATTACTTTTGCGCCTATTGTTATTAGTTAGATCCGGAACTCCTTGAAGATTTTAAATCAATTATTTCTAGAATTTAATCTTTTTTTAATTTATTTTACATCTGTTACCCACCCACATTTAATTTTAGGAAATTTTTATACTCATTCCTATATCGGTTAATCTTTATTAGTTAAACGCAGACCCCATTTTAAATATTTTTTTTATAAAACCCGTCAGTGATAGAAAAATCTGCTCTGAATAGTAGAATAGAAAAATGCAATAAAATGAAGGCTTTATCTAATTAGATAAACTTTTAATTGCTTTTATGAAAACATTATGAACACTATTGTCTTAAATTTTTTCGGTGAATAATGAATTTCTATAATTCTTTTTCAAATTGAAATGATGTATAAATATTTTATTTGTAAATCTATTTACACTTTTGTATTAATCTGTACCGGTTAGGTGATATTAACAAAAGCATACCAATAAATCATAGCTCTATGGAGCCATCTATGATATTTTTACAATCTTACACGAACGCAGAATACGCTTACAGAACACTGATGTGTGCAAAACAAGAATTCGCGAGGAATCTACTACAGAAGTTTTCAAGCTTTTTGACTTACGGAATCCCTTTATTAAAATTTTATCCATGGGTGATATTTGCACCCTAAAAAAAAAAGTAAATTTGAACATTAAGCTCTTGCATGTGTAAAATATTTTGTATAAATAACGTTGACATGTAATGGGCGATAGTGCAAGCTTTTGTCATTTGATAACATTAATAAGTAAAAATAAATATCCAGACATTGAAAATTTATACTTTGAATTTTATATGATGAGTTAATCCACGGACCCCCTATCTTATCCTTGCGGGCCCCTGTGGTCCGCGGACCACAGTTTGAAAACCCCTGATCTACTGCTCTGGGCACTTATCCATGGGGCAAGATGGGTTGGTCGCTTAGCAACCACTCTAATGACCCTCCGAGCCTGACGCAAGGCTGTAATTGTTACAATAATTAAAATTAAACTATTTTCTGCGAAGGTAATGAAACATTTTATTTAAGAATTTCATCACAAAAGATGAAAGTTAACTATAAGTTTTTAAATGAAATATATGTAAAGTATTTTCTTTAAATATACCGTAAAACTTTCAAACAATTCGATGCGTGTCTGCAATATAGTTATACTATTTTAAAATGATACTCAATAAAAATGTCGTTACGAATTATCACATAAAAATAACGGGTGGGTAGATGTAACCGTAAGTTCTATGCAAACAGTTTCTTCTTGTACTTCTCGCTTCCCAATCAAGTTTGATCTTCAAAAATTTTAATTCAATTTCGTACTTTATTTTAATTTGTTTTATTATTGTTCCCTCACTTTCACTGCGTCTTAATCGTTTTGTCTTTTCTGGGGATGATATATATATATATATATATATATATATATAGTAAAATTAGACCAGTAAACAATTGTATTACAAAGTGCTCAATATATATTTAAATAAATGATAAAGATTTAACATGCAGAGCTTTTAAATAGTATAATTAGCGTGATCAGCGGCTCATCTTATCACGGTTTCAACTAATGTGTGGTTATTAAAAAAAAAAGTTACAAAAATCCTAATGTGATCTGGAATATATTAAGAAAGGCCAGGCCTTGCAGCTGTGGTGATGTCTGCCAGTTGCACCAAGAAAAGTTGGCTATAGTATCATTTCCAGAATGAGAAAGGTTACTAAATAATGTCGGGGTGTATACACATCGGAATGTGCAGTGGATATCGGCTCGGAACGACAAATGGGTGTCGAGTTCGAATTCCAGTTGAATTCCTTGCATTCACTTACGCACAAATACCCTTGGGAAAGGTATTAATCCGTCTCTTCTTTCTCGTTATGGGCTAAGTAATAGGACAGATTGGGTTCTATAGCCTTGGCTGGCAACCAGTCTACCATAGAAAGCAATGGCAACCTACTGCGGAATAATCTTCAGCCCACTTACTCATGTTTCTTTCGAGACATGATTGCATAAAGCGTTTATCACGTATGGCCCTTAACTGTATACACATTAGAAAATACATTTTGGGTTCGTGCGAATTCGGATGAAAATATGTACAATACTATTTTTGCTAGCTTTGACTGACTCCTCCCCTCGTGGTATGAGTTTTAAAATTCCTGATGTTTGTTCAAAATAAAGCGTTAGGAAATCAGTTAATTTATAACGCCTGACGATACCGAAAGGTTGAAACCACGTTAGCGTAATCGGCTGATCTTCCTAATTTTAACTAACGCACACGCACACATGAGTGTTGACACTGAGGTCAACACCGATGGCCTGAAGATTGAGATCAAGCATGAAGCACTGTCGCCACTCGGTGTTGACCTTAGTATCCACTTTTTTATTTATATAAGCTCTATTCCTAACATTGACCATTTTTTTTAGCCATAAATGTGACACACCTTAAAACATATTTCAAAGTTATCTAAATATAATAAATTTAAACACTGGTCTCCTTGGTTGAATTTAATAAAACCTGTTTGGGGAGGGGAGATATATAGAATACCGAATGAAAGTTTTCAACTCAAATATTGCAAGCATTTATTGACCAGTCTGCTGAAATATGGTTCCATTTTTGTTTTTTGCCAAGCACAAAGTAGGGTGTTTCTAGATATGCAATGTAATATTTCAAACTGTATAAGATTTTGTGTAAGTGTTATCTCTCAGTTGCGTCTCTGTCCTCGGGCAGAGTGCGGCTCCGTTGTGTCTTTGTCTGAGGACAGATATGCACCTGAGAAAAATTATACCGAGAGGTCCTAGAGAATAGTGTGGTATCTGTGCTTACTCTTTCTTAATCCAGGGCTTGTGATGATACTGGCCCCCATGTGTTGCGGGGAATGGTCCCCATGTGTTGCGGGGAATGGTCCGTATAACGCATATGGGTAACCCACGTAAAAAAAAAGCAACCGGAGAAAATGGGGTAAATATCACATTAGCTTTCGCAAAAATGCGTTTGGGGAAAGGCATGAATCCATGGGATCTGTCAAGTTCTCTTGCCCTAGATAGAAAAGCTGTCGTTCTAACGACAATACATGTGGTGCATCTACAACAGTTACGGATTAAGACAAAAAAAAACTGAAGATAAGATAAATTCCAAAGTGTACGCAATATTATGGTCCTGACCCGGCATCTCGGATTCAGTTACTTTTCCACCACCGTAACATAAATTCCTTGTGATTTTTCTATAAATATTTATAGTAATTTATAGTCACTAGACTTATGAATTGAAGCGAAGTAGTAGATTGTAGATCTCATTTTACAGTTGTAAGTGCAAGATGTAACCGTAAGTTCTATGCTAAGAGTTTCTTCTATAGCACTTTCTCACTTGTGGTACTCTGGACCGATTTCTTGTAAACCATTAACGTTTATCTTCAAAAGTTTAAATGCAATTTTGATCGTTACCACTATCTTAATTTCTGTTTTTTATTATTATTCTCACTCAATGTTTCTTTTATATTCATTTACACTCAGTAACCCCCTGCATGTTAGTGTGCTTGTTTCCTTGCTTGGGGTGAAATGATAAAAAAATTTGATATTAATGGCAATTTTGTTCCAATCTTTTTGCTTTTGGTTAACATTTTGATTATATCATTAGTTTCTCGTCTAATTACGTGTCTAGACAGTTTTGCAGCTTAGAGAAGCGCTCGATTTGAAGACTTTCGTCACAGTCACAAATGAAGGGCTTTACCAAATAGTAAAACCTTTCGTTTGTGATCTTTGTATCGCCAATCAACAGCCTCGGGAGGAATTGTTTTAATATTTCCTGGTGCAATCTTAAAAGAATTACCGAAATGACGAGAATTGTTTGCACAATAATATAGAGCATCGGTGTTTGAAAATCTCTGTCACAAGGTCATGAAAATAATACTCACATCACTTGTAAAGGTCTGCAAGATCATCTAGTTAATCAGCTTCGAGACGAAGCAATTATTTTGCTCTTTGAATTATCAGTTACCTGAAAAAAAAAAAAAGAAAAAAATTTAGGTGCAATTGGCCTAACGGTGCAAACAATGAAATTAGTTTCGACGATGTTAATTGTTACTTTAGGCTGGTATTTCAACTACTGTTGCCGATGGTAAACAGCTACTTCACCTGTCAGGAAAATTAATTTTATACCACGTATGACACAAGGTCACTTGTATAGATCGCTTTGAAATTTGACCTAATGGCAGTAATTGTTTGCTTAACCAACCTTAAGTTTGAAACGAGGTTTAGAATATATCGGGCAAAAGGCCAAAATCGTGGATACTTACTGATAACTACTATTTGCCTGCAAGTGTAGATTCACTTTCGTGATCAGTCGCTTTTAATTTACCCATTTTATCTAAGTCTGACACAAAGCTAGAGCGCTCAATGAATATCGAAATTTATAGCTAAACATTCACTATATATATATATATATATATATATATATATATATAATGTATATATAAATGACTAGGGTGGACGTTGTGTATTTGCTTGTTTGATAGATTCGACTTAACGTCTGCATTTTGTGGTCTAACTCGACGAGAGTTGCGCTCAGATGTTGATCAAAATTTTAGAACGCTAAACGACAGCTTTTCAGAAAGCCAAAATTAGGGGTAGAAAAATATATTATCACCACACAGTCAGGGATCAGTTTATGTATTGATTATAATATAGAATTGATCACCCCACTTTATATTATCTATATATATGTTGCCCCTCCCACCCTAATCCAATAGACATTCTACATTATCTATAAAAGTGACGAGGGTGGACGTTGTGTAAGTATTTCCTGTGTAAATTCATCGTATGTTTTTTATTCTCATTATTCCTTAAACTACCCGAGTAAAACCGGGCTAAACTGCTATTTGCTAAATATACCAGCAGTTCCTTCATAAGCTGATCATTGTCTGGTAAAAGGCTATAACAGTGGAGCACTAAATAAAAATCTAACTAACAAGCAGCAGTCAATAGAGAAAAGTTGACAAAGATGACAAATTCTTACTGATGACTTTCATTCGGATTTTTTTTTTTTTGTTTAGAGATGCCGCCCTCTTGGCCGCAGTGGACCAGAAAATTTAATGAAACACAGTAAGCATCGCGGGTAACACTTGTTTGATCTGTTACCCTCAGGGCGACGTTTTAGATCCATTAGTTCTAGGACAAAGCACTTGAGATACAGCTTTTATCCTTAGGTCCTACGTAAAAATGAATGCGACCGCATGCTGACAATTTTAACATATTTACTTTTTTCATTCAATGCTATTCGTTTCATCTGTGTATTTGCATATCCATATATATATATATATAAATATATAGCAATCTCTCTTTTATACGAGTTTAATTAAAGACGATTGCAAAGGTACTGCTATTAAGCTTTTTATTTAATTTTTCTTGCGTGCGTTCGTATAAGTGTTTTCTTTGCTGGAAATGTGTAAAAATTGTTCAAATGTTATGTATATACAAGCGCTTTAGGTTATTCATTTAAACATTGTCAAAAATGATTTTAACAACATATAAATGTTTGTATGTAGAGTTATAGAAATATTGGAATAAGATTTTTTAGCGGACTTGAAGCAGACTACCACCACGTTTAAGTTCGTTGTTTTTCATTATTTATTTTTTCAGCGCAGTCCTATCGATTGTTGCTTAACCTTTCCGATTATCAAAAAACAAATTTGAAAAATTACAATATTTAAACAAATTTGGAAGCGGGGTCAGTTTCTCATACAACGTTATCGTAAATCGATCCTCTATTTTCAATTCACTGTAAGGTTGTATGAGAAACTGCCCCCCACTAAAATTATTTAAATATTGAATTTTTTGCAATTTTTGTTATTCGTAAAGTTTAAGGTGTAAAAGATATTGCACTGAAAAAAAAGTTAAAAAAATTTGATAATGAACAAATTTCCAGGTGGCGGTAATGTCGTACCGGCGACTGGTTTCAAAATGGAGGCTCGATTTACAATTACGTTGTATGAGAAACTTATCCCCCCCCGCCCAGAAAATGTTTCAATATTGAAATTTAAAAAAAAAAAATTGTCATTCGTAAATCTAAGGGGGATAATCGATAGGACTGCGCTGAAAAAAGTAAAAACAAAGAAAAAAAAGAAAGAAAAGAAAGAAAAACAACGAAATTGAACGTGGTGGTAGTTTCAAAACACTATCAGCACATTCTGGCCATGTTCATAGTTGATGTTGAGTGTTTGTTGTTAAAAAGATGAAAAAAAAAAGTACATGAGGCTATTATACTTTTATACAAGATGGAATTTGGTTGGTTTCAGTGTGTTTAAATGAACCCTAATTGAGCTATGGTTAGAGGTGTAACGTGAGATTTCTTTATAGACGTGTAGTGGTATGTCCAGGATGTGCGTTGTGATGCAGTGGATATCGACTCTGAACGACAAATTGGGGTGCAGAGTTCGAATTCCAGTTGAATTCCTTGCATTTACTTATGCACAAATACCCTTGGGAAATGTATTCATCCGTCTCTTCCTTCCAGTTATGGGTTAAATAATAGGACAGATTGGGTTCTATAGCCTTGGCTGGCAACCAGTCTGCTGCAGAAAGCAATGGCAACTTACTGCGGTATAAACTTCTGGCCTGTCAGTCATGTCTCTTTCTTGCACAAATCTTGTATCACGTATGGCACTTAACTAAGTGGTATGTCCATAATTAGGAACGCAGTTCCTTAAGAGGATGTGAATTCATAAATATGGATTCTCTGGCAATCAGATTTTGCAGGTCTTTCTGTGCGCGCCTATATATATATATATATATATATATATATATATATGCACGCACTTGGGTGCACATGTCGTAGGTTTCTTTTTCTTTCCCTGATGTTTTTTTTTTCTTTCTATCACATTCGATTTTCATTTTTATCTATCTTTCGATTATATTTTTTTATATTCTAATGTAAAAAAAAAAATCTTAGCTAATCATTTCGTCCCGAGAAAGAAACACTTACGGAGAGTGAAACATTAGATTTTTTCCATCCACGAAACATTCAGCATTTATTGTTTAAAAAGTTAACATTAATGCCGTTTGAAATTTATAACATGGTTTCAAGAGGAAACACCGTCAAACAGTTTAAAAATAATCCAATCAGCGCATAAGCATATCCCCAAAAATAATGGATATCTGAAGCTAGACAGTGTTTTTAGCCGAAATAGTTTCTATAATAACAGATCGGCTCGGGACGACAAATCGGGGAGCCGAGTTCGAATTCCTTGCATTCACTTACGCACAAATACACTTGCGAAAGCTATTAATCACTCTTCCCTCCAGTTATGGGTTAAATAATAGGATAGATTGGGTTCCATAGCCTTGGCTGGCAGCCAGTCTACCGCAGAAAGCAACGGCAACCTACTGCAGAGATAATCTTCTGCCCAGTCAGTCATGTCTCTTCTGAGACATGATCGCCCAAGCGTGTATCACGGATGGCACTTAACTGACTGAATAATAGATTTATAACTATAATTCAATAAATCAAACATTTTTGAGCTAAAAAATAATAGAAAAGAATTATCAAAAAGCAGTAAGACCGACATTATAAAACATCTGAACTTATTTATAAAAGAAACTCTTTGTGTGTGTGTGTCCGTTACCTATAGACTCCGCAACGGCTGAACCGATTTTCTTGAAAATTTACACAGTTGTACTATAAGCTTCTGCGTGTATTCTTAGCTAGGTTTTGTGTCTACGTACCCCCGATAAATGTCTATAATCGAAAAAATCGGGTTATAGAAGTAATGGTCCGATTTTAATCAAATTTGATACTCATAGACAAAGACATAAACAATATTCAGAAGTTTCAAGGTTGCAGTTCTTACAATAGTGCAGAAAATCGATTATATATATATCTGAAGATGGCTCATGTGAGCCGAAAGCTTAGAAGAAAACCAATAAATAATTATCCAAATGTTGGAGAATTTTTGTCTTTATTTTCAACTGAAATTAAAGCAAAAATACGATGTTTAGAACGGCTCATGATTAAACATAATAGACATTCATTGTCTCTTATATTTAATAGCATATGTCTAGAAAATTACTTGCTGCCTCGATATACTAAATATATATATATATATATATATATATATATATATAGGCAAGATGTTTGTGTGTGTCTATCTGCCTGTATGTTTGTATTTTTTCAGCCCTTTTATTTTAGTTTTTGCTTCGGGTTTGGCTTTAAGTATGTATAATTGTAGTTCTTAGTCTCAGCCATAATACCATTTACTCACAGGACTTATTTAGTCTTCAAAATTCAGTTTACTACGAAAAAAAACTTATTTGATATCGATACCAGGAAATCAAAATTTGACTTACATCCATTCATTTTTCTTTCAGTCTACAGTTTTGCTTTAACTGGAAACAACTATTGCTTTTTAGTCTTTCGTGCCAACGTCCAAAGAGTCTGAGCTCCAGGACCATGGATTAGTTTTAAAGCTTTTATTACACCCGAGCAACGCCGGGCTATACTGCTAGTTTTTTTTAAATACATGTTCACCCAATACAACTTGAGATAGGAAAGAACAAGCATTATGAGTACAACTGAAGCAGACTTTAGAAGAAACTAAAAACAGAATATGAACTTCTATTCTTGTTCCGGTTTGGGTACTTTGACGTGGTGTAATGGTTAACAAGATTGTCTCGCAAGAATCATTACAATTGATTAGTAAGTTTCGGCCTTGTACCACATCTGAGATGCGCTTAGAAAAATCACCTCTATTCCTGTTCAAAAATGTCCAAGTCTTCTCGAGTCGTTTGGAACGGTAGTCTAGCAGATAGTGGTTAATAAAATGTTGCAGTCATGCAAATTCGACCGTTGAGTCAGTGAATGAGATCCTTATAATCTGGTTAGGCAGGGACGAACAAAAACGACATCACGTGGACACCAGCGCATGTCAAAGGCCATATCAGCCTAAAATGGCTCGAGAATATTTGATCGAAATATGTCTATAAAAAATGTCGAAAAAAAAAAAAAAAAAACAATGGCTCGACGAAATCGTTTAATGTTCGCCACTCAGGCCGTCAGTTAAGCCATTTCGTTAGGATTGGAATTAAGATACATGTTTGGGGGAGGGGAACTAAAAACTGCTTTTTCTCGGTTTTATATAGGAAAAACTGTCTTTCTTACAGATGCACTTGTGCATTTAGTTACAAGGGTCTTTTTTATGGTAAACATAGACAGTGGACATCAATAAAGATTTAATGTGACTATAACGGCAATGTGATTAGTGAGGTTGCCTGAAATTTAGCAGTGAATTTAATCGGCCTTTTAAGATAATTTTACCCACATATCAACCACTAAAGTTTGATCTCCAAGAGCCGATAAAGAAAGAAATATATATATATATATATATATATTAGGTCGCCTTCCACTAAGTGGGATGAACAAGTATGGAGGCTAAAAAATAGGAAACGATGATGAAAAATTCCTTCAATCTTATGAAAAAGTTATCGTAAAAATCTTCATTAAAGATGATTTTTTTAAAAAAAATCTTTCTTGCGTCAGATTAGTATAGGAAATTTTACATATATATATATATAAATTTTAGCATATATATATATAAATTTTAGCATATATATATATAAATTTTAGTATATATATATAAATTTTATATAAATTTTAATATATATATATATAAATTTTACATATATATATATATAAATTTTAGCATATATATATATATAAATTTTAGCATATATATATATATATAAAAATTTTAGCATATATATATATATAAAAATTTTAGCATATATATATATATAAAAATTTTAGCATATATATATATATATATAAATTTTAGCATATATATATATATATATAAATTTTAGCATATATATATATATATAAAAATTTTATATATATATATATATATAAATTTTAGCATATATATATATATATATATAAATTTTAGTATATATATATATATATAAATTTTAGCATATATATATATATATAAATTTTAGCATATATATATATATATAAATTTTAGCATATATATATATATATAAATTTTAGCATATATATATATATATAAATTTTAGTATATATATATATATATAAATTTTAGCATATATATATATATATAAATTTTAGCATATATATATATATATAAATTTTAGCATATATATATATATATAAATTTTAGCATATATATATATATATATATATATATATATATATATATATATATATATAACATATATATATATATATATATAAATTTTAGCATATATATATATATATATATATATAAATTTTAATATATATATATATATATATATATATATATATATATATAAATTTTATATATATATATATATATATAAATTTTAGCATATATATATATATATATATATATATAATATATATATATATATATATAAATTTTAGCATATATATATATATATATATATATATATAAATTTTAGCATATATATATATAATTTTTCTTTTTTTCTTTTTGTGTAAAACTTGATTTGGAAATTATTTCAAAGGGCAAAAAATACTTGTCAAATTTTAACGAAACTTTCATGATTTATTAATAAATGAATAAAAATTTAGCAATGTTTCTTTTTAGAAAACTTTGGTAAAAACAATTTACTTCTGTTACGAGAAATTTATTTTTGTGCCGCTTAATGTTATACGCAGAAGTCCTTGGAGAATATAATTTTTTTCAACAGAAATCTACTCAGAATCGTAAAATACAAGGCTTTTAATAGCTTTGATGAGTAAGATAGTTTCTTAAAGATTTCAATGAATAAGTTTTTACAAAACTTTAAAAATTAAAAAGTTTTAAATCTTTGAAATTAATTCGTTAATTTGATATTAAGCAAAAACTATACTTAGTAATCATAAATGAAAAAGCTTGCTACAATTCATCAATCTCCTCAATATTTTAAAGAGTTTTTGTTTACTTGTTTGCTTTAAACATGCCGATTTTTGTAAATACGAACGCCCATACACAGAATTATCAGAAAATAACAGCGATAACTATTGTAAATTTAAACGTAGATTACGTACAATTCAAACATTAAATTACGTAGAATATTTTCTTTAAATTTCAAGATCACTTGTTAGTTAAAAAATTATATAAAAAAGATGCTCATGTTATATTCCTCAAGTAATTTTTACAGATATGTAGAAAAAAAAATAAACATCTGTAAAATTTGTTAACATCTTTATATAATTACTTCGGTGTTGAAAAAAATATTTCTGTCACTTTTTAAGCTAAAAGTAATGATTTAAATTACATTGAACTTTTAATCCGTTAATATTCCTAAAATAAAATTTCAGGAAATAGTTTTTAAAGATTTTTTTAATAAAGAGAATTACGTTATGTCAGATGGCTAAAAATAGCACCGAAATCAGCGATTTTTAACGATTGGCTATCGGCTCGGAAAAAGAAACCAGAGAGCCTAGTTGAATTCGTTGCATTCACTTACGCGCAAATACCATTGAAAAAAGATATTTATCCGTCTCTTCTGCCTTTAGCTATGAATTAAATAGCAAGACATTTTTGGGTTTTATAGCCTTGGTTGGCAACCAGTCTACTGCAGGAAGTAATAGCAACTAACTGCGGGAAAATATTTGGCCCAATCAGACATCTTTCGAGACATGATCAGTCAAGCGTGTATCACATATGGTACTTGATTAATTTCGTTTATAGCAAATATTAAATTTAATCTATTAGTTTGAAATTACGGCTAAAAGCCTCAAGAAAGAAATTTTAAAAATATATTGTTTGTAAACCTTAAGTATCATGTTCTATGTAGGTGATATATATATATATATATATATATATATAAAATTATATTTTAGAACATGTACATAATATTTTTTTATTTATATCCGCTACAAATAGTACATTTGTTTCGACATTGAAACTTCAATGTCTCATCAGGCGATGTGGATAGAAATGAAAAGCCTCTTTTCTTATATTTGGTTAGTTGTGTGTGGCATGTTGGTGGGGGTTAGTGATAAGGGAAGAAGTCTCGTGGATTGACCGTTAGAATTTTGAAGAAAAAAAAATGTACATGTTCTAAAATATAATTTATAATATTCACAGCTCTAGCTCTCTCTCTCTCTCTCTCTCTCTCTATATATATATATATATATATATATATATATATATATATATAATTTTTTATTACCTTAATTTTAAAAAAAAATTCCTGTGCGGTTATCCTTCTTTTCTCTGTCGGTCATTCTAATAAACAACACTGTCCGACGCTTCAATGCGCTCTACAGATGAAAATGGCATTGAAGAGTCTATAATCAACACTGATTCGTGACGAACTCCACACTCTTTATCGATAAATAAGCCATCTCCGATATTGTGCGCTCTTCTCCAAAAGAAAAAATATTTTTCTCTATTATCAACTAGCCTAGAAGCTTTCCTCCGGTCGGACGTTAAGGCTAGTTCCTACTGAGAGCCTTTGGACCTTCGGCCTAAATAACTTCAGCGCCCCATGTACGCAATTTAAGTATTTAAAAATAATAATAAAAAATTTTATTCGATACCTTAAGTTAATTCGGTATAAATCTTTCTTCGAATACGCAACTGATCTCCGTAGTTTTTTTTTTTACATTTATTTTACGTGCAATTCTTATTCTGTTTTTTAAACCATATTCTTTTACTTCACATAAAATCACTTTTAAAAGATAGGGGACCAGAATTATGCAATTATAATATTTCGAATACATCACGGTACGCGTGCTAGAAAAATGTTGTTTGGAGGACATGAGCAACATACCGTGCCCCACTTAAGTCTTTTTGGTTATGGT
Source organism: Ascarosepion bandense (assembly GCA_037127315.1). NCBI lineage: Eukaryota > Metazoa > Mollusca > Cephalopoda > Sepiida > Sepiidae > Ascarosepion > Ascarosepion bandense. The sequence continues at coordinate 878,689 of JBBBDQ010001682.1, forward strand.
TGAATTAGACGATATCAAGTTAAACCTTTAATAAATAATTTAAGCCTTTCACACTGTTCGATAGTAAGTTATAGATGTGTTATTTAATTTTTAATTGTAACAAGAGTATTTACCTTTTACGTCAGGTTGTTTTATGATTCGCCCAAATTGAAAAACGGACAGACGAACACACACGCAATGCTTTATAGATGCATTCATATATATTATTTTCCAGCAAGATTTTAAACTAAAATTATGTAACACTTGTTTCAATTCAGACTAATCAAATGTTAAATCAGTTTTTCTCAGTTTCAGAAAAGTATATTTTATTTTTGAAAGATTTTTTTAATAAATAGAACTAGGTTGTCACATTTGTCAATGTGCATGATTTTAAAGATTTTACTGTCAACCAGAAAAAAAAATTCCAATCAATTTAATTTCGGTTTGAAATACAACAAAATATTTTGTTTATTGGAAATATTAAATTTAATCTATCAGCTTGAAGCTAAAAACTAAAAGCATCAAGAAATATTTTCATTTTTTAAATGCATCTTAGAACTTGGGTATCTTTTTTAATTTTTTTTTTATTTTTTAGGGGTATCCTTATATAAGTAAGATTTTTACAGGATGTGGTAGAAATACTTCCCATAAGGGTACGTCACGTGCGCTAGGAAAATATGAGCAATGTACCGTGCCTTGCTTAAGTTTTAATTACAGTTTAATTACGTGATATCAAAAGTGAATACTTTAATAAAAAAAAAATTTATAGAACTTTTCACTCTGTTCGATAATTAAATCTGATTTTTAAAATTTCATTTTTAATCGTAACTACAGTATTTACTACCTGTTAGTGTTACTTAGGTTTAATTCTTCCGAGATCGAAAAACGTACAGACGGACACGCGTACACTGCGCTTTTAAAGACTTTATTTATATAGATTAGTTGAAGATAATACAGAATTAAGGCAAGTTAAAGAAAATGTGACGTTAATGATTCGTTGTTTATTTATTCGTTCCATGAGAATTTTTTAAAATGAACAATGAGAACTTCTTGTTTCAAAAGTTTTGTTTGCATTCGTTGGAAGAAGCCGCGTGTATGTCTTGTAATTTCACTAAATAGCGATACATTTTGAATTATTTTGTAGTTCCTTATTCAGACAAAAAGCACATACAAAAATCCCTCGATTGATATGTTTCGGTTAGCGCGTTAAAATTAATATAAACGAAAATTCTCTAAGTTAATATACTTGATTAGTGCGGTAAAACTTTCTTCAGTTTAACCATAGAAATTGAAAATTGAACTTTTTTTTAGTTACAGATGTACACATTAGCTGCGCTAATCGAGAGATTTCTATCTGTGTGTGTGTCTCTCTCTCTCTCTCTATATATATATATATATATATAGAGAGAGAAAAGATTCGTGTGTGTATGTGTGTATATATATATATATATATATATATACACGCACGCACACACACAAATCTTTTACAAAATGGATTAACTCCGACATACTTTTAATTTATTTGTTTAGACATTTTAACGGATTTTCGTATTTGAGTAGATGCTGTTTCATATCGCTCATTCAGTAATGAATTAGAGCACTCTGGCCACTGGCGTATGATATATCATACGCTAAAAGTCTGCCTCTTTTTATCATAGCTCAGAGGTAGAATCGCCGACTGACGCCAGTTCGGTCGGGTTTCAATCCTGGGTTAAAAGCAATCGGTTGTCTAATCGTACTGATGAGCTGTGATGCAGTCAAACAGATCTGTCTGCGGATGACTATATATATGTATATATATATATATATAATGAAACAGCATCTACTCAAATACGAGTATCCGTTAAAAATGTTTATACATACATACATACATACATATATATTATTTTGTGTAAGATCCTTTCGTATGATCTGATTAGCTTGATAGTGTTGTCATGGAAAGACAAGAAATCGCAATAATTGTTGATTTTTTTTAATCAGGTCTGAGCTTTCGGCTTACATAAGCCATTATCAAAGGATGAACATTTAATGTTCAGTGAACATAGAACACTTAAATTATTAACAGTGGAGTTATACGAGAAAATTAAACAGGTCCATTTTTTTTGTGTCGCATGTGGCTGCAGGTCGAGAAGAATTGGTAATGGGTTTTTGGTCAATTGAGTGTATAGTGGCATGAGGGGATTGGTCTGGGGACTGCTACTACTATGGTGTAGGGGGTAAGTATAATAACTATGACCTCTCCCGTCGATTATAGGCATTGAAATATGTTAGCGGAGGTGTCGAAATTTATTTTATTTAGGCTAGGTTTAAACTGTTTGATGTAGATAGCTTCTAGAATTTTAAGTTTTCGTTTATTTTCTTGTCTAAGTATATGCGTATTTTCAACAAGTGTTTTCCTAAAAAAATCCTACTAGCTTGTACTACCGAAGTCCCTTTTGTCGACCCTAACAACACACACACACATATATATATATATATATATATATATATACAACGAGACGGCGTTACCATGGGTTCAGTACTCGGTCCGACATTTAGCAATTTCTTCATGTCGAACCTCGAGAATACTACCTTTACAAAATTCAAAAAAACATCAATATACCTTAGATACGTTGATGATATCCTACTATTAATTAAAAATACTGACGAAATCCTACAACTTCAAAAACAGTTTCAGGATAACTCAGTCCTAAAATTCACCTATGAACTCGGCAATGACAACAAAATTCCTTTTCTCGATATACTAATTAACACTAATGTCAATAAGTTCACAATCTCACCATATAAAAAATCCACCAACAAAAATCCCTCCACACTTAATTATATTAGCGAATGCCCCACTATTACAAATTAGCAATCTTAAAAAAAATCTATATTGTGCAAAAACCAACTCGTCCACAAAACATCTTCCACAGTGAACTAAAAACATAAAACACACTCATCAACAATTTTCCAACTACCAACTAGATGAAAATATCCTAAAAAAACTCATAAACACTAACATCTCTCCGACAGACCCCAACAAAAGAATTAAAATTATCATATATTCATATATTACGCTAAATCCACAACATCCAATTCAATCGTCCGCAATGACTCCTCCCCCACCGTTAGCGATTTGCAAAAAAAAACAATGTAGTGTATAAATTCAAATGCCCCTTTCAAGAATGCATCTCTAACAAACTAAATAATACCTACATTGGACATACTACTAACTCGCTTTCGCGGAGACTTACATTGCACTTAAATGAAAATTCTAACATATTCCGACATTTAAAACACCACGTCTCTCAACACACACTTCTTAGGAAAACACTTGTTGAAAATACGCATATACTTAGACAAGAAAATAAACGAAAACTTAAAATTCTAGAAGCTATCTACATCAAACAGTTTAAACCTAGCCTAAATAAAATAAATTTCGACACCTCCGCTAACATATTTCAATGCCTATAATCGACGGGAGAGGTCATAGTTATTATACTTACCCCCTACACTATAGTAGTAGCAGTCCCCAGACCAATCCCCTCATGCCACTATACACTCAATTGACCAAAAACCCATTACCAATTCTTCTCGACCTGCAGCCACATGCGACACAAAAAAAATGGACCTGTTTAATTTTCTCGTATAACTCCACTGTTAATAATTTAAGTGTTCTATGTTCACTGAACATTAAATGTTCATCCTTTGATAATGGCTTATGTAAGCCGAAAGCTCAGACCTGATTAAAAAAAATCAACAATTATTGCGATTTCTTGTCTTTCCGTGACAACACTATCAAGCTAATCAGATCATACGAAAGGATCTTACACAAAATACAGAAGTTGTCTATATCATTCAATGAAACCTGTATTAATGAAAAAATGCTGCCAAAATACACAATATATATAAGAAAAATTAAGGCACACGTTTCATGGTAAATCGGAAGTGTAGGCCTATTTCAGGCGAACCATCATCAGCTTCCGTTTTTATTTTACAAAATATTTTACACGAAACTGATGGTTCGCCTAAAATAGGCCTAAACCTCCGATTTACCATGAATAACGTGTCTGCCTTAATTTTTCGTATATTTGCTGTATATGTATTTATATATATATATATATATATATATATATATATATATATTTAGAGCTCTCTAGGAGAGTTATCCTACTACTGTATGTACAGGATACTCCTCTGGATTCTTCTATACCCACACTGCATGCTGAGATATATACACACACACACACACAGAGGATGTAATGGGTTAATTGTCGCCATTTAATATTAATTTCGATCAGGCACGTTTGTGGGGTCAGTTGAGTATCAGTCTGTGAGAAAAAGCTCAATGACACAATTCTCTCAATATTGCTTACATTCGCATAGAAAGTTTCAATACTCAAATTTAAGTTTTGGGGCTTCAATTTGAGGACAGTTGATCAGTCTAATGGAGATTGCAAAGACATCAATTGCCTTGAGAAGGTAGTTTTGCCCTGGGTCAAAAAGATGGCTTCTGAAAGACCCTTTATCGGACAAAAAGATGGCACCATACCACCCAAGCAGGAGAAGTCTATCATGGCTGCCTGACAATTTCTGTGACCACATCACCCCCTTACATCAGGTCACCTAACCTAGACTGCAAACCCCCTTTGAGTATGTGTGGGGCACAGTTAAGTGAGAAACCAACAAAACTTCTTGTAACACCGAAGATGAAATGAAGGCAAAAATTATGGCAGCCATCACCGACTTACACAAGAGGACCATCCAGAAAAGATTCAGGGGATACCGAAGTCGTCTGGAGACCGAAGTTGAAGGTAATGGCGTTTTTATTGGATAAATTTACGCTTTAATGGACAACATCATCGAAAATGAGGACAAAACTGGAAGCGGCCGAAATGTGGTTCTACAGAAGGATGCTACGGATATCGTGGACTGAGCATACAAGCAACGACGAGGTGTTAGAAAGAATGGCAAGAATTATGGCAGCCATCGCCGACTTATACAAGAAGACCATCCAGAAAAGATTCAGGGGATACCGAAGTCGTCTGGAGACCGAAGTTGAAGGTAATGGCGTTTTTATTGGATAAATTTACGCTTTACTGGACAATATCATCGAAAATGAGGACAAAACTGGAAGCTGCCGAAATGTGGTTCTACAGAAGGATGCTACGGATATCGTGGACTGAGCATACAAGCAACGACGAGGTGTTAGAAAGAATGGCAACAAAAAGGAAATTGATGCTGAGCATCAGGAAGAGACAACTGAAGTTCCTGGGACATGCAATGAGGAAGGAGAGCCTGGAGAACCTGATACTGACTGGACAGATAGGAGAGACAGAGGAAGGCAACGGATAACATATTTGCAGGGACTGATCAGGTGGATGACGGAACGGGGGTTGCCAGGAGCAACAGGAGCAAACATACTAAGAACCACAAGGGATAGGGAGACGTGGAGAGCCATGATCGCCTACGTCCTGAAGGGACAGGGCACATAAAAGAAGTAGTAGTACTTAAAGAAATTTTGGCAAATATATATGTTAAGAGATGTTGATCCTATTTTCATTTTGGCGTAAATTAGATAATTGCTCTATTGCAGCGCGCACGTGTGTGAGTGTGATAGAGATTCTGGTTGACAACGCGACAAATCTATATAAATCACATTACCTGAAACATCTCTCTATTAGAGAGGCCCTTTATATTAAACATTTCTCTATCAGCCTCACTTTTTTAACAGTGGGAAGAGTGTCAAGTTAAAAATTTAATTAAATTTGCATTGAGCTCTCTGTTGGATCAGTTTTAATATTTATTTACTAGGATCCTCCTGGGTTATTTACCAATCTTATCCTGGATTTTTTAATTATGTGTCCCTTAAAATTGCGTTTAAGACTGAAACACTGCCACCGTTGGTTGTTGACGTGAATGTCAATTTTTATGTATATTTATTACTTTCAACTTTTTTTTTTTTTTGGTGGGGGGGGACATCCGTATTTACGATGGGTCTCGGAACGGGATATATATCATTTGAGGTAGTAAAACAGTTTAGGTAAGTAGACGTAATGGACGGTACTCGACGTAGGCGTAGTCAATGGCCGTAGACCTCTAGACCTCTAAGTCCTCACTTTTGTCTGTATTTATGGTCGACACCAGCCAATCACATTACTGTGAGGAGAGACCAAGGTGTATGTATATTTATTACATCTTCCCTCCTGAGCTAAATTCCCTCGTGAAATTTAGCTTCAATATTTTCTCTCTTTAGGGTCTGGACATAATCGATCGACATTTTTTTTTCCCCAAGTTGTTTTTCGCCTCAATCCTCCCTGCCGTGGTGGCCTTTGACATACTGGTACCTCTGAGTTAAGGTCGGGAATACTTCCATTGGCGAATGTTGACATGCTGGAACGGGAATTTTAGATGTCTTCTACAGGACTTCCACTGGAATTTCTTTGGTATTTTCCGTGACGTCTGTAGTGTCTCTGATAATACAGCTTTTTTATTTTTAAGTCTGTTCGAAGTCTTTCGACCATATCCACTTTGCGCTCTTTTTCAACAACTCGTTTCAATTTGAGTAGACGCTCATAGACCATTTAAAAACTTAAGGTTTCTTCAGAAAACTTTAAAAAACACAAGTCACTGTGCGCAGATCGGTGGCCGAAATAGTTTAAGAAAGCGTAACAATGCAGAAGGTCTACTTAAATACGGGTATCCACTGAGAATAATATAAGTAATAGAAATATATCAGATAAAACAAAATTAAAATCAAATACATAAAATATATATGGTAAAGATATTTTAATGGTATACTATATTTATGGGCAAATATCAAGGGTTGAGTGTAAGTAAATATAGACGTGATCAACAACGACTGCCGACAGTCTTTCATATTTGAACGCGATCATTGAATCCGTTGCATTCACTTTCGCACAAATACCCTTGGGAAAGTTATAAATCACTCTTCAACCTCCAGCTATGAGTTAAATAGAACAGATTTGATCCTGTAGCCTTGGTTGGCAGCCAGTCTACCACAAAGTAATGGCAGCCTACTGCGGGGAAAAATCATCACGTATGGCACCTAACTGACTGATTTATATTTACTCTGTATTGGGAAGGGAAGTAAATGAGCTTAAACTAGAAAATTTAATTATTTCACTTAGACGTTTCAATAACCCATAAAAATAATCATTTACACATGTCTTCCAGAGCAAAATCAACCGTTTAATTTGTTTATTTACTATTATTTATACAAGCTTTTCATTTCGTCTATTAAGTGATCGTCTTGATTCATTTTGATCTTGAAATAGGCATTTCTTGTCGCCATATTTGTCGTTCCTTTGCTAATCTTCTTCCGATTAAGCATATAAAATTTGCAGGATTATTCAATGAATCATAGATTCCATTGAACGTCGACACAATATAAAAGGAGACGGATTAATTAAATGGTTAATTAGTCTCTATTCCTATTTGGCAATCTTTTCTCACTATTTCATTTAATTTCAATACATTGTATATCGCTATTAAAACTAACAATTGCTCCCTATCTCTCTCTTTCATATATATATATATATATATAATTAAAAATGAGACAAGGTATTAAGATTTTCATAATTTTTCATGTGTTCATATGACTTTTCAGAACTCAAATTCTATAAAAATTGACCAAAAGTTTTGGCTATACTTTTATAGAAGAAATTTTGTAAAGTTTATATATATATATATATAAATATATATATATATATATATAATATTTTCAGCTGAAATTAAACCCAAAATACAATGTTTAGAACAGCCCATGATTAAACATAACATTCATTATGTGTTATATATATATATATATATATATATAACTTTTATTTCCAAGTAAAACAAAATTCTTGATAATAGCTAAATGTATAGCCTTAAGCGCTCGAAAATACAAAATCTTTTAACAATTTTTATATAATTTGAGTTCTGAAAAGAAAAAAAAATTCATGCTAACACATGAAAAATTATTTAAAAAAAAGTTTAATACCTTGTCTGAATATTTTTTTTAATGATTCCAGCATAAGATTTGTTACCCAAATAAACAGGCATGAGAGTAAAGAAAGATTATCCAAGGATATGTAGATAAGATTCGAAAGATAAAATAAGGATACCGATAATCAGATGAATGTTTCTAGTATATTGGTCTGCCATTTTTGACCAAATAGACATATGATGAGATATATTTTTAAAAAATCTGAATTTTCGGACATGATCTTAACTGAAATCAAATATGAAGTGGGACTTCAAGTCATTAACCCAAAATTATCAGATCTTTCGGTAATACAGCGCATGAGGTGAAGCAGGGGAAAACACATAATATCACGAGAAAAATCAATTGGCAATATCTTTTCTTCCATTTCGAATTTCTTTCACCAATGTGTGCGCGCTTGTGTGTGTGTGTGTGTATATATACACACACACACACACACACACACACACACACACACACACACACACACACACACACACACACAATAAAATATAAAGTGACGAGGTGGGGTTGTTTTGTAAGTATTTGATAGATTTGACTTAGCGTCTGCATTTTGTGGTCTAGCTCGACGGGGGTTGTGCTCAGATGTAGATCAAAATTTTAGAACGCTAATGACACCTTGTAATTTTTCAGAAAGCCAAAATTAGGGGTAGAAAAATATATTATCACCCACAAAGTCAGGGATCAGTTTGTGTTGATTATAATATAGAATCGATCACCCCAGTTTATATTATCTATATATGTTGCCCCCTCCCTCTCCCCCTCCCACCCTAATCCAATTCTACATTGTTATCTATAAAAGTGACGAGGGTGGACGTTGTGAAAGTATTTGCTATGTAAATT
>JBBBDQ010001682.1:892500-907500 GCA_037127315.1 Ascarosepion bandense
AAGCTACTTGATAATGTTGTAAGGCAACATCTTCTAAAGAGCCTCCTTTTCAGAGAATTACCCACTGGCCAATATTGTCCCACAGGAGAGACGGGTTGTTGAAATGAACTCTCGTCTGTGTGATCTTAACCACCGTCAGAAGGAAACGATTCAAGTCATTTTCTGACATTTCAGGATTCGCTTAAGTTTGCAGTATATGCGTTTTCATGAGTTCATTTTTGTGCGTGAATTTTATATGAAGCCTTTTATTAGTTTAGTTCCTTTAAAATGAAGGCAATTTTAAAATTGCCCGCTAGAATATCTTATCTATGTATAGACTAGCAGTATAGCCCTGCGTTGCTCGGGTGTAATGAAAACTTTAAAACTAATCCATGGTCCTGGAGCTCAGACTCTTTGGACGTTGGCACGAAAGACTAAAAAGTAATAGTTGTTTCCAGTTAAAGTGAAACCACAGACTGAAAGAAAAATGAATGTAAGTCAAATTTTGATTTCCTGGTATCGATATCAAATAAGTTTTTTCGTCGTAAACTGAATTTTGAAGGCTAAATAAGTCCTGTGAGTAAATGGTATCATGGCTGAGACTAAGAACTACAATTATACCTACTTAGAGCCAAACCCGAAGCAAAAACTAAAATACAAGTGTTGAAAAAATACAGACATACAGGCAGATAAACACACGCACACACACAAACATTACCGATTTTCTGCACTATTGTAAGAACTGCAACCTTGAAACTTCTGAATATCGTTTCTTATGTCTTTGTCCGAGTGTATGAAATTTGATTAAAATCGGACCACTCCTTCTATAACCCGATTTTTTCGATTATCGATTTTCGATATTTATCGGGGATACCTCGACACAAAAACTAGCTAAGAACACTCGCAGACGATTATATTACAACTGTGTAAATTTTCAAGAAAATCGGTTCAGCCATTTCGGAGTCTATAGATAACGGACACACACACACACACACACACACACACACAGAAAGTTCTATTTATAAATAAGTTTAGCTTTACTCACGCTTTGAATATTGCTGCTACATATGGTCTGGTGTTATTGTGATTCTTGATAAAAATCCTAAGAAGTTATATTGTTGGCCCCTGGAGTCGCTTTTCCACCGCTATAACGTATTTTCTCTACATCTTTTTTATACTTTCATGGAAATTGTTTAATTAAAAAATTTTAAAAAAAATTTTAAAAAAATTTAAAAAAAAAAAAGTCTCGTTACCATAGTGCTAATTAAGCACTATGGTAACGAGACCTTTTTTTTTTTTAAATTTAAGCGAATTACTGATTGGATGTGCGTTTTGATGGAATGAATATAGGCTCAGAGATCAAAGTTCAAATTCCAGTATGAACACATCTCTTCTCTCTCCATCTATAAATTAAATAGCAGGACAAATTGGGTTCTATAACCAAAGAGTGTATCACGTATGGCAATTGACTGACTAGATTGGCGGAAGAGTCTCATCATTTCGCTGTTGAAATGGCTGGACGTAATCGTAAGCTCTATGCTGACAGTTTCGTCTATCACACTTCCCACTCGTGGAACTCTATTCCGGCGTCTTGCTTTCTAGTCAACTTTGATCTTCAAATCAATCGTTATTTGTTTACATTCGGGTTATTTTAGTGTCCTCTCTCCTTAAGTTGCTTTTCTAACACTCCATAACTTTGCGGCTTTATTGCCTTGCTTGGGTTGAAAGGATAAAAATAAAATTTGACATATACTAAACTGCTTTCAGACTATCCAAACCCAAACTCTGGTCAAATAACAAAACACAAGTTACTTTTTATTTATTTGTAAGAATATATCGTAGATAAAAATAGGCTGTCTGTATTAAAAATTAAATTAAAGAGGGAAATTCGACAAAGATTTATAGATAATGGAAGCCAGTTGAAGTTCATAAAGTCACGTGATTTTACGTTGTAAAGAACACGCCACATGTTATCAAAAATACTTTAGTGATTAAAAATAAAATAACAAGGCCTTCAACTTTTTGGGGGATCTCCCAAACATCTCTGCAAGTTGCGATTGTAAATTCTTCAACTCACACCTTCCATGTGCTGCAAATTGCGTGCCGTAGGTGCCCAAAAAAGTTGCTACCAGTCCTTTTTACAGCTTTACTTCAAACGTAATGATGCAGGGTGGTCTGCTCGGTAGGGATCCCCGTCTCTCAGTTGCGGCTCTGTTTTCGAGCAGAGTGCGGTTCTGTTGTATCTCAGTTGTATGTTCGAGGATAGGAAACTGATAAAAATAGAATATTTGGAGGTGCCCGATCCCGGGGAACAGATACCTGAGGCTGCACCACACCATTGCATTAGGAGGGTGGATCGACGCTGGGCACTTACGCGCTGGAGTCTCCACATTAAATGTATTTCTGAACAATTCTGCACAAATGGGTAGAAAATTATCATTTCGATGAAACTTCTTAGTTGTCTGAAGCTGGCGTAGGAAAGTCCTGGATGGCTTTAATCTTCGATGGTAGGGGGCGAGATACCATTAGCATCAATGTTGTATTCAAGGATGTTGATGCTTAGCGAGCTCAAAACAACTTTGTCTAAATTTTTATTTTTGTCTTCGGATCAATATTTGAAACACTTTTTGGGGATGCTGCTTATGTGCATTGATGATATTGCTAGTTACCAGGATAGCGTCAATATATGCATACACGAAGGGAATAGCGGCGTCCCTCAGGCCGAATGGCCTTTTTACGAATTATTAGGTTGTCCCAAAAGTTTCGTAAACACTTGCAAAATGGGTCTATCTGGTCCAGCACAATTGATGGGTTCAGAAAGGGCAAGAGACACCGTCGGTTCCAAAACAAGATCGATTCGGCAAGAAAGTCATCTTTGTGCATTTGGTGGAACTTTGTAGGAATCCTGCATTTTGAGTTGGTTCCGAATGGTCGTGCCATCAGTGCCGAACTTTACTGTCAGCAACTTGAGCGGGTCTACGAAAAGTTGAATCAAAAGTACCCGGCTCTGATCAACCAAAAGCGCGCTTTGATGCAGCAGGACAATGCCAAGCCACACACCGCCAGGAAGACCAAAGACAAGTTTGAAGAGCTGGACGGCGTTGAGGTTCTGTCACATCCAGCCTACAGTACATCGAATCCGGCTGAATGGTACTTTGACCAGATCCGAAAGCTTGCAGATCGATGGCAGAAAGTCTTGAAAAATAATGGTCTTTATTTTGAGCAACAATTTTTGTTGTTTTTTGCGAGTAAAATTTCAATTTTTGCAAGGGTTTTCTGGTAATCTTAGATTACTTGGCGAGTAAAATTTCAATTTTTTTGCGAGTGTTTATGAACTTTTTGGAGAACCTAATAGTATAGGCCAAACGGTATGGTAACCGCTGTTTCGGAAATGTCGTCCGTAGCCATGGGGATTTGGTGGTATTCCTTGGTTAGGTCGATCTTAGAAAATATGCCGGTACCCTGTAGTACTGACGCAAAGTCATGGATATGAGTGACTGGATCAGAAATTTTTGATGGATTTAGTTTCCTGTAATCGGCGCATATTCGGAAATCCATGTTTTCTGGTTTAATGGGACCAGATGTAACGGTCAAGTATATGGGCTGTCTGTGAAGGACAGATGATGACGAACGAAGGCATGTTATGGAACCCTTTTATCGTGTGTTCGGAAATCGTCGTGATAGCTAGCGGGCTGTCCAGTTGTTCTGATGTGGTACTGGGTTTGATGCTTTTCTGAATCGATATTCTTAAATTGCTGATGATTTCTCTACTGAATCAGTATCCATGAATTCATGATTGTGGAAATTCTTGTGTTGTAACGTGTTCGAGTAGCAACGATACAAATGCTTGCTGTATTGTCCGACAGACTGAAATGTGTCGAGAAATCTGCTCTGGATATGACAGTCCTGACATTGGCTTGAGTAAATGACCATTGTTGCGTGTCAAGTGTAACAAAAGGGAAAAAATGATTGACCAAAACTCAGAGATAAATCACAGACAAATATTTAATTTACAAAACACACCAAATAAAATATTTAAAAATATGCAATTTCTTTTGTATTCAAAACAATAAACATAGTTTACTAGTGACTAGTATTACGAGGAGAGAAAGGGAAGGTAAGGGGTCAAGTATCTTTACCCAGTTAAGTTGGCGGGGAAGTTAAGTGCTATACTTTATTGAAATCCTTAAATGCGTATATAAAGTAGTATTTTAAGTATGGTCAATGAAAGTCAAAAATGTATTTACCCAGATAGTTCCATGAGGTTCTCTTTCAAATTTTAGTTGTTAGAACGTTTCTGCGAGATTCTTTCGGCTGGATATAAATCTTTGAATCGAAACCGGTGCTGATGAGATTAGCACATACTTTTATCCACTGTTTCAATAAATGCACCCTTGTAACACCGTGTAAAATCATTTTCGCATGCCACTGTTTACGGGGAGTGTATTCGTACCATAAAACTGTGAGAGCCGTTGGCTGCTTGAAGGTTAAACAGGGCGGGATTGAGAGTAGTAGGCGATCACACTGATCGCTGTTCCTGTGTCCACGAGAAACTTTAGACTGTTTTTGCCCCCATACAAAAAACAAACGGCATTGTATCGTTGCACAGCTGTTACTCATCGGTTTTTCAGTTTCCTCGGGTCATTTGATATTTGCAAGCTTTTGTGAGGTTCCTTGCTTCGTCTCGGAAGGTTTGATGGAACCAGCAGGTATCTGGGTTGTACTGTCTCTCCTGATTGTGACTGTCTGCATACCCTGACGTCTTGATCTACTCAGGGTAAGTTGCATCTCTTGTATTTGCTTCTGCAGGTCTGCTAAAGACTTCTCAAAAATGTTGCGTGTCTTCATTGACAGGTTCGAGGGCTTCGTACTCTGAGTTAACTCCCCGACTGCATGTGGCAAAAATCCTGTCACTGATGTCAGTCAGTTTGTCCAGACGGAGAGGATGTGTTTTCAATCATTTGTGCAAATATGTGTTGTCGTTGGTAGTCTATTCACAGAAGATGGTGAATGTGTTCTGACATGGTATGTTGGCCTAAGCGTTTTCTCAAAGTGTAGTAGCCAGGACGTTGAATTCGTTCTATGGAGATAGGTGATCCTGGGTGTTGATGATTCCCTGACATCTTGGTTGTGTCTTTATTTGAAGCTATGGAAGATACTATATATATATATATATATATATATATATATATATATATATATATATATATATATATATATATACGCACGCGTAGTAATGTTTTGAGGATGTGCGTTGTGGTACAGTGGATATCGGCTCGGAACGAGAAACCGGGGCGCCGAGTTCGAATTCCAGTTGAATCCATTGTATTCACTTGCGCGCAAATGCCCTTGGGAAAGGTATTAATCCGTCTTATCCTTCCAGTTATGGGTTAAATAGCATGACAGATTGGGTTCTATAACCTTGGCAACCAGTCTACCACAGAAAGCAATGGCAACCTACTGCGGGATAATCTTCTGCCCAGGCAGTCATGTCTCTTTCGAGACATGATCGCCCAAGCGTATATCACGTATGGCACTTAACTGACTGAATGTTTTGGTGCAATGGATACCGGCTCGGAATGAGAAATTGGGAAGCCGAGTTCGAATTCCGGTTAAATACATTGCATTCACTTACGCGCAAATACCTTTGAAAAGGTATTATTCCATCCTACTGCTGGAAGATCTTCTGCCTATTCATGCGTGTATCAAGTATGACACTTAACTGCCTGAACCACTTGTTGCTGTGTCATTCGCATCGTAGGTCACCATTTTGTTACGTGTGGCATATAGGCCTGCAAACAGATATTAAATGACGGAAGATAACAAACCAAACGAAGATTTCAGTATAAAATACCATGCCAACTCCTCTAACAAGCTTATCTCCCTGGTGTTTCGACTACAATAATTTACTCGTGGTATTGGTAACTAGGTTCTACTCTTTTACCGTCCAATCAATCAAATGTAACCTCTACTTCTGCTCCTCCGTTTTTTCTCTCACACTTCCCGTCCATCGATCTCTTCCGGATACTTGATTCTCTGATAGTTGCCATCTCCAAAAGTTTAAGTGCAACGTCGATTGCCATCTTTTTTTTCTCCTTGATTTCCATCTTTCTCTCATCCTTTCTCCGACGCCCCCTGTACCTTTTCTTCGTTCTCCTTTCAGCAACTCTGCGCACCAGTGGTACTACTGCTTTGCTTGTTGAAATGATCATTTATATATATATATGTATATATATATGAACAGCAGGTAAATATATATATATATATATATATATACATATATATGCATGAACAGCAGGTAAAAATACCTACGAGTTCTATCACTTTGTTACACTATATATATATATATATATAGGTATTTTTACCTGCTTTTTATGCATTGACTTTTATAAAGAGTGCTCGATACAAACGTAGAGCATTATATTGTAATAGTTGTTACAATGGTTTATCAATTCATAGTATCACTACACAAAAATTTTCGCGTTTCGAAGCTGCTATGCGCGCCTCTCATCGGCTGATAAGTTGAAAAAGATTTTTCAACTTATCACCCGATGAGAAGCGTACATAGCAGCTTCGAAACGCGAAAATTTTTGTGTAGTGATACTACGAATTTATAAATTTTTGTAACTACCATTACAATATATGTTGTAAGAAAGTGACAGAAAACGTAGATTTTAAACCCACTGTTCAAGCATTTACTTTTATAGAGTGCCCAATACAGAGTAGAGCTTATATTGTAATAGTTGTTACAATTGTTTATA
The DNA here is from genome assembly GCA_037127315.1 of Ascarosepion bandense. Lineage (NCBI taxonomy): Eukaryota > Metazoa > Mollusca > Cephalopoda > Sepiida > Sepiidae > Ascarosepion > Ascarosepion bandense. Next base: position 899,241 of record JBBBDQ010001682.1, read on the forward strand.
AAAGCATAGTATAGCTACACAAAAATTCTCATGTTTCGGAGCACAACCGCGCCTCTTCGGTGATTTGAAAATCATGAGAATGTTTGTAGTGATACTATGCTTTTATAAACCATTGTAACAACTATTACAATATATAAATAAATATATATTTGTGCTGTACAATAGACAAAAGCTCATGTAGAAGGTGAAATTAGTGTTGCCCTGAATAGGAGTTTATTGCGTACCGTTGCCAAGGATGGCTGGAGACCTACTGGATATGGCTGGAACAACGACCGATAGCAAACTAGAGATAATGCTTGGCTAGGTGGAACTGCTGCTGATGGCTGTAGTCGTGGGCTGGATGTCGGCTGCTATAATATACTACACTCTGATCCAAGTCATCCAACTGCCGATCTCCCTCTTTAGTACAATGATAGGATGCAGTCTTGGGGAGCTGTTCTCTAGGGCGGGACATCTAGCAGTATCTAATTTCCTCAGCTGCGCCTTTGTCCGCAGTTAAAGGCCATAACTGAGACGCAATTTACCCGAAGACATCTCCGGCAAGATCGAGTGGTGTGGGGATTCCGGAACACTTGTTTTTGTTTTTGAGACCTCTTTATATCCGGAATCAGTCTCACTGGTTAAGCTGTTTCTTCCAATTGTTTTTAAAAAATGTGGGAATGCCAACAGGATACAAGATTCTTTATCACCAGTAGGATGTAATTTGTTAAAGTTTTTTTCGCCATACATACATATATATACTGCTTCTATACATCACGTTAAAATTTCCCTTCTCTGATTCCATGCGCCTATGGCTTAGGGAGTAGCGACTCCGACTGACACCAAATCTGTCGAGTTTCGATCCCGGCCAGAAGCAAGTGGATGTGTCTAGCCACACTGATGAGCTGTGATACAGTGAAACAGGCTTGTATGTGGATGACTAATATATATTCGCTCGGACCGCTGAGAGCAGCAGTGAGCTGTAGAGCTAGTGACGTCTTAAGCTTCCATCAGTATCAATGTATTTTTTAAATCATTAAGTTTCACTTGACACAATATGTCGAAAGCAGTTTTATTATTTAAGAATAAGATGCTTCAATATGTCGTGGCCTGGTGAAGGAGTGATTGCGATGCCGAATTCCAAAACGCCATTATTATCAACATGTCAGGTCACATGGGTTATTTCTTAAAATTTACTCAGCCTCCGCATACGCGGGATCAGACACTCAGCTTGTCTTACCTGGTCCGTAGCGCGGTTACTTTGGGGGCCTTTTTATATCCTGTATCAGTCTTACAACTACGCTAGTTAAGATTTTCTTCCATTTGTTTAAAAAAAAAATTGGCTCGACCGACAAGATAGGCAAGATTAGCATTCTTTTTATCACCAGTAGAATATAACGTTATTAGTTGAGTCTGTCCATAGACAGCCTCGACTGAGTGGAACTACGCCCGAAGACAAAGCTTTTCCGTCTTCTCAGGCAAGTTCTAGTCCGTAGACCGAGCCTCTACAGAGTCCTTCTTTGCCTTAAGACAGACGTGCAATGAAGACATGACAATTGCAGAGCTGCGAATCGCTTGGTTTAATGCTTTTGGCGGCTGCTTATATCCTGAATCAGTTTTACAAAAACACTGGTTAAGCTTGTTCTTAAAGCGTTTTTTTTTTATATATGGGAGTGACGAAAAGAAACAAGCTTACAACACCTGGTATTTCCTAGTGGTCACTCATCTAGATACTGACCAGCCTTAACGTGGCTTATCTTCGGTGGTCGTCCGAGTACTGTTTTTTTGTCTTTTTCAACATAAGGCCGTAATCACGGAATATTATAGAATTTTGTCTATTTTCTAGATTAGATATCGGAAGACACAAAGTTGAAACACGAGAGCATAAAGAAAACAAATTGAATGTGAACTTGGATTCTCATGATTTAAGCGTAAAATAATGCTTTGAATAATATACAATCCTGTCTATTGCTTTGGAGACGAAACATTACAAGGAAGATGCAACGTATATATGTAAAGATAAGTAAAATAAGAGAATATATTTGATTGCTTCATTCATTTGATATTAAATATCATAAAAATTCATTAAATTAGTTGAACGTTTTCTTTGGAACGCCCACACCCCGAAATTTTATTTACTAATTTTATTTACTATTTTTTTTTAAGTTGATAGGTTCGCCCTCCTTCTTCGACTTTGAACAGGAGTAGGGGCTGATCACTTGCTTCCTGTTTAAGATGGGTTTATTTTTTTTTTTATCACCCCAAGCAAGGCAAGACTGCCACCCTCGACAACTGAAGCAATCAAGAGGCTGATGAAGTTAGGTTCGGTAGTATAGACCCCAACGCTCAGGAAACATTTGTTTTTAGTGCTGAATCAAAAGCCATTGATTTGGCACTTAGCATTATCTCCTAAAGCAAAAGGAAAAAGTTCCTGACTTTTTCAGATTCTCTATCAGTAACGACAACTCTACAAAATAAACAAAAATTAGAAAACCCACTGATCATAAAACTATTGTGCAAATTAACATGATTGTCAGATACAAAAGAAATTATCCTTTGTTGGATTCCAAGCCATGCGGGAATCCGAGGAAATAAGGCTGACACAGCCGCCAAAAATGCACATAAAGAGCCCATTGATCAAACATATAAGATCCCATACACATTTAAAAGTAAAAATACAATCATATATCCAAAATAAATGGCAAATCCACTGGAACAGCTGCAATCCAAATAAATTACTAACAATAAAACCGACTCTAGGTGAATAGATCCAGGGTTACAGGGAATCACAAAGGGAAGAACTTATCTTTTCTCCACTCCGTATTGGACATATTAAAATAAAAATGTGTGCAACCAATCTAATGCGTGCAACAACTGAACTATATTAAAAATGTGATCCCAAAATTAAAATACTGACCCTTAATTGGTGGTTAAACTCAAACCAAATCCCAATGCTCATATTTATATTCATTACGCGACCTTGGTTTCAACCTTTCGGTATTTCAGGCGATTTATATCACCTGGTTCTCCAACTTTTTTTTTCTTTCTTTTCAAACTTTATTTTCTTTCAATTTCCACACGTGGTTAGCCGTTTTGGTACAACTTTTAAGGCATTTTAACTTGAACAGGACTTATTTATAAACTATAAGTACATGATAAAGATGGACAAAGAAAAACATACTTGGGGTGTACTGAAGGAATTTTTAAAACCGCTGGTATAACCACAGGTTTATATTCAAATTAGAAAGCCTTAAAAATTGTATCAAACTGGCTAACCCCGTGTGGAAATTGAAAGAAAGAAAGAAAAAACGGCAAAGACCCTGATATAACATGGAGCATTAAAAAAAAAATCAGACCTTACAACGATGGTGATGTCTGCAGATTGTTCCAAGAAGAAAAGTTAGTTATAACATTATTTCCAGAATTTAGGTTACTAAATGAAATTTCCGAAGTAATGTCCGGTTGTGAACACATAAAAAATAAATTTTAGGAATTGTACAAACCCGGATGAAAATGTTTATAATTCTTTAAAATTTCCTCCCTTACTTTGTAATTTCATTTTTTTTTTTAAAGCTTCCAGTCGTGTATTCTGAAAATACTTGTTAGTTTGGGGGGGAAAAATGTTGGAGAATCAGTTGATATAAAAACCCTGAGGATACCGAAGGGTTGAAAATCAAAGTTGCGTAATCAACTTCCAAATTAAAATATTTAAAATCTCTACATTATACATGTATTGAGCACTTTAACACAACTGTATACTGGTCAAATTTAATTCTGACCAATAACCGGGTAATAATAATAATAATAATATAGTCATCCGCAGACAGATCTGTTTCGCTGTATCACAGCTCAATACACGTTTAGACTCCGATTGCTTTTTAACCCAGGATTGAAACCCGACCGAATTGGCGTCAATCAGCGATTCTACCTCTGAGCTATGGGCGCTCAGTAAACGGAGGCAGACATTTTAGCGTGTATATTATCATTATACACGCCAATAGCTGAGTGTTCTAATTCATTGCTGAATGAACGATGCTTAGATGCCAGAGTAGCTACTGTTTTTCAAAGTCTACCATTCTTTCAGAGTGTGAGAGCGTAAATATATATCCAGGCGACGAGGACTCAAGGTTTTACTATTTTGAATGCCCCGGCATTTATTTTATTATAAACCTTTTTATTATTTTATTTCCGTGTATCAATGTACGATTAATTCATAACTATATGATTATAATATGTATCCTTCCTCTCCCTCCCACCCAAGCCAGGCGGTAGCGTCACTGGTGTACAGGGGTCGAAGAAAGGATAAGATGGATAGGATTCCAGGAGAGAGATGACAGTTGACGTTGCATTTAAATTTTTGGGTATTGTAGCTATCAGGGAGGCGAGTAAACGGAACGGAGTTCTACTGACGAGGAATGCTCGAAAAAAACTATTCGAGTAGAAGAGATGGTTACATTTCACTATTTTAACGGTAAATGGATGGGACCTAAGTGACAGTCTAGTAGCGCACTTAAATTCCTGTGGTTGGGGCATTGGTTTCTTTTCTTCGTCGTAGTGGCATTATTGCCTTGCTTGGGGTGAAATTATTAAAAAAAAATAATGGTGGGGGGCAGACACGCATAAAGCAGGACACAGTTAACAACTATAGTTTTTAATTTTTTTTTTTTTTAACTTTTGGAATAACAAAAATATTAATCCTTTATCAAAGTCTCAGTATTTTTGTAACTTCTTCTTTTATGTACCTTTTCTCTTCAGGAGGTAGGCGATCATGGCCTTCTACGTCTCCCTATCCCTGGTGGCTCTTAGCACGCTTTCTCCTGTAACGTCTCTCAGCCCCCGTTCCGTCATCCACCTGCTCAGGCCTTTTAAATGTGTTATCGCTGCTTTCCTCTGTCTTTTTCCATCTATCTGGCCTGTTAGTATCAGGTTCACCAAGCCCTCTTTCCTCATTGCATGTCCCAGGAACTTTAGTTGTCTCTTCCTGATGCTCAGTATTAATTTCCTTTTCGTTTCCATCATTTTCAAAACCTCGTCATTGCTCACATGCTCGATCCACGATATTTGCAGCATCCTTCTGTAGAACCACATTTCAGCTGCTTCAAGTTTTCCCTTCACCTTTGTTGATTTTTTTTTTAATTCTTTAAACATTCAACAACTTTTGAAACCGACTGTACACATACATGAAAGCGAGTACGGAATGACTCTCCACGAGGGATGTTTTATTGTTGCAGGTAGTTGGGGAAGCGGTTTGATGCGAATGGGATTGGCTGAGTTTATTGATGGCTGCCTCTGTTGTTCGTACGAACAGACCGCCCTGTTGTTGCTTTCTATCGCCATCTCGGACGTCGAATCAAAGACCTCCGGTTTTTGATGTTACCCCGATGAATATACAAACAGTACCGTGCTTTACCAGATCTCGCAAATACCCACACGAACATTATTTCTCTTCTTATTGAATGATGCGCAATATTTTGACCTAGATTTACTTTTCTCAATTCTCCCTACTTTTTTCTTTTTTCTTACATTCGAGGGTTTTTTGTTTTTTAAGTATATCTCTCATAACTAAAATAGTTTTAAAATTTCAATTCTTTACTGCATTAACCCTTTATGAACCTCAATGATTGCTATATATATATATAAAAACCTTCTTGCCAGAATCTTTATCAGTAAACCACTGAAAATCAATCTTGACAGTAAGCATTATCACAAGTCCACACACGTGTATATATATATATATATATATATATATATATATATATATATGGTGTCCATAAAGTCCGTGCGCACTTAAAAAAAATTTATAACTTTATTTGTATTTGCAGTAAAAATAAGTTCTATCACAAATACAAATAAAGTGATAAATTTTTTAAAGTGCACATGAACTTATGGACACTGTGTGTGTATGTATGTATGTGTATATATATATATATATATATATATATATATGGTTTGCCAGAAAATTAGCATACAATGAAGAAAATGTATATCGTCAAAACTTTTGTTATTAAGACCAAAGTTATTTTTATTTTCAAATAATATTATGGCTTTTTCTTTTTTTTTTTTTTTTTTTTTTTTTCGAATGTTCGAAATTTTGGTTAAAAATTTTGCTTTTTCTTCCGTTAGTGGGGGTGGGAAAGGTTATTTTAGAAAAATGTTATTTTGCGTGAACACAGATTTGAAAGTCAAAATCATTGTCAGATTTTTAATTATACTTTGACTTCTTCACAAAGAAATGAAATCTTTTTTTATTTTTTATAACTGTTACGCCCCCCCCCTCTTCTACTCAGTTAATTTCAAATTTCGTGAAATTAAATTTTGCGCCAATTAATGCTTGAAAGCAATGGCCAGTTACTGCGGGATAATCTTCTGCCCAGTCAGTCATGTCTCTTTCGAGACATGATCGCCCAAAGCGTGTATCACGTATCGCACTCGACTGACTGACTGTCTGTAAATGTTTTGTGTGACGCGTTTCTTCCTCAGACTAAACTTTTCCAAAACAGCACACTCATTGCATTATTAACTCACCATAATTCCGATTTAAAAAATAATGCTACTTTAATTTATAGAGATAAAAGTGTGTAGAAAGTGCTTTTATCTGTAGATCATCTACAATAAATTTACAATAGAGTTCTTGCAAGATTTCATCTTTCTTGGCAAATATTTTGTCCAAATGTGGGTTACTTTATAACAAAAAACGATAAAAAAACTTTCCAGCCGAATTCATTGCCTTCACTTACGCGCAAATGCCCTTGGGAAAGGTATTAATCCGTCTAATCCTTCCAGTTATGGGTTAAATAACAGGACAGACTGGGTTCTATAGCCTTGATCGGCAACCTACTGCGGGATAATGTTCTGCCCAGTCAGTCATGTCTCGCTCGAGACATGATCGCCCAAGCGTGTATCACTTATGGCACTTAACTGACGTTAATATAGTACGTAAACATATATTTTAAAAACAAAATAATTTAAATTTTTTATAAAACAGTAAAGCCAATTACTGAAAATCAGCTCTGAATTGTAAAATAAATGCATTCAAGTATAAACGTTAATTCGACAGTTTGAGTTGCGACCAATTTCTTCTCCAGGAATTTCTCTTCTCCAGGAATTTCTCTTCTCCAGGAATTTCTCTTCTCCAGGAATTTCTCTTCTCCAGGAATCTTCTCCAGGAATTTCTTCTCCAGGAATTTCTCTTCTCCAGGAATTTCTCTTCTCCAGGAATCTTCTCCAGGAATTTCTCTTCTCCAGGAATTTCTCTTCTCCAGGAATCTTCTCCAGGAATTTCTCTCTCCAGGAATTTCTCTTCTCCAGGAATTTCTCTTCTCCAGGAATTTCTCTTCTCCAGGAATTTCTCTTCTCCAGGAATTTCTCTTCTCCAGGAATTTCTCTTCTCCAGGTCTCTCCAGGAATTTCTCTTCTCCAGGAATTTCTCTTCTCCAGGAATTTCTCTTCTCCAGGAATTTCTCTTCTCCAGGAATTTCTCTTCTCCAGGAATTTCTCTTCAGACTGTTTTACAGAAGAACGTGTAATACAAACGACTGATCATTTGACAATCAAGAATAAATTTGGAGTACATTACTTTCGTTTTTTACATAATAACGGCATCGTGTACAACGGATTAAAAAAAAAATTCTTAACCTCACTAACAGACGAACTGAAAGCGAAATTAAGTTGCATATCCGAAGGCGAATTGGCATGGCAAAGGACGCGTTCCAGAAGATGAGCAAAATACTAACACACAGGAAAATCTCAATAGAAACAAAGAAAAGAGTTCTAGACTGCTACGTGATGTCAGTTCTTCAATACGGCAGTGAATGCTGGACAATATCATCGAAAATGAGGACAAAACTGGAAGCTGCCGAAATGTGGTTCTACAGAAGGATGCTACGGATATCGTGGACTGAGCATACAAGCAACGACGAAGTGTTAGAAAGAATGGCAACAAAAAGGAAATTGATGCTGAGCATCAGGAAGAGACAACTGAAGTTCCTGGGACATGCAATGAGGAAGGAGAGCCTGGAGAACCTGATACTGACTGGACAGATAGAAGGAAGGAGAGACAGAGGAAGGCAGCGGATGACGTATTTGCAGGGACTGATCAGGTGGATGACGGAACGGGGGTTGCCAGGAGCAAACATACTAAGAGCCACAAGTAATAGGGAGACGTGGAGAGCCATGATCGCCTACGTCCTGAAGGGACAGGGCACATAGAAGAATAGTTCAATCAAGGGCTAACGATTGGAAGGCGTCTAGAAAATTCTGTTGTGGTTTTGGTCAAGATATC
>JBBBDQ010001682.1:912500-1105000 GCA_037127315.1 Ascarosepion bandense
ATCCTTTAGCTTTAAATTAAAGCTAAAATAAAATCTTGAAGAATTTTTTTTAATTATTTAAAATTAATCTTAAACTTTACGGATGGCGAATTAGTGGAGGTACCTAGGTTACGGAGAATATTTCTCTAGATCTTAAAGATTACGGAATATTTAAACATTATGGAAAATGCGCTCCCTTTAAATTCCTCAATTACTTTTTTAGATGTGTTATCTATCTATCTATCTATATATATATATATATATATATACACACACACACACACATCCTGTTGAAAAACATTAGATAAACTTCTATTTGTCATTCAAGCTGTCAACACATTAAATAAACAGCTACTGTCGTTTATTTTTTAATATGCATTTTGCGATATTTTAAACTTAAATTAAACTTTAAATCATCCAATGCTCTTCAATTTTAGAAAAGCGCCTTTTATTTTGGTGAGATTATTTTAATAAAAAGAACTGTACTAAAATCTGTTAATTTCAAAATAAAATCTCCTTCCAGTCAAATTAGTAACGTAATGCGGCAAATGATGTGCGATGTGGTGCAGTGGATATCGACTAGGAACGACAAATTGCGGTGCCGAGTTCAAATTTCAGTTGAATTCCTTGCATTCACTTACGCACAAATACCCATGGGAAAGGTATTAATCAGTCTCTTCCCTCCAGTTATGGGTTAAATAATAGGACAGATTGAGTTCTATAACCTTGGCTGGCAACCGGTTTACCGCAGAAAGCAATGGCAACCTACTGCGAGATAATCTTCTGCCCAGTCAGTCATGTCTCTTTCGAGACATGATCGCCCAACGTTAAATTTATTCGCTTGAAATTAAAATAAAAAAAAAGCTTAAGGAAAGAATTTTCGTTTTCAAAAATTCAATTTAAACCTCAGGTATAGCATTTCATTGAGGGTACCTAATTTAGATAGTCCTGGCGTCAAATATTTAAAGCTAAACATCACTGTCTCTTTAGCGTTTTCAATGTAACTTGCGTTTGATATATTCCTTCCCCGCATGTGAATATATATTAAATATGAGGTCTGATCAAAAGCTCTCTCGACGCGTTCACTAGGAGTTCCACGACGTCTTGAAATCTTCCTTTTCAAATGGGATTCAATTTTTGGAAAGAGGAACTAGCAAAAGCAGAGATCTGAGGAATAAGGTTTTCGGATCTGAAGAATTTTGTGCTTGACCAAAAACTACTGCACAAGCTATTTTCACTGACGAAATCTTTATGGTGTGGTGAGACAGCCACACGCTACACACTTTCCTTCCAAGTCCTGCTATAAATAAGAGATAAGGAAGGTTATAACTTAGTGTGTGCGCGGATCAGATAAATCTTTGCCAAGTGGCTTTACTCTTACTTTAGCTCCATCACCATAGCACTAGTCGCGATAATTTTTGTTCAGTCTTTGTGTGTATTATATATATATATATATATATATAAATAAACATGTTAAGGAAATTAACGAAATTTAAGGAAATTTGGTTATAATTAACCGACAATTTGTAATGAATTATTTTGAACATTATTTTTACCGATACTCGTATTTAAGTAGATATTCTGTTTTTTTAATTAAACAGTATTTTATATTTATATCTACCGGGTAGCACACAATTTCGCCATAAAAAATTTATTGTGAAATAATCAGGCCGGTAGATATAAATATAAAATACTGTTTAATTAAAAACAGAATATCTACTTAAATACGAGTATCGGTAAAAATAATGTTCAAAATAATTCATTACATTATATATATATATATATATATATATATATATATATAGTTATCCGCAGACAGATCTGTTCAGCTGTATCACAGCTCATCAGTACGGTTAGACATCCGATCGCTTTTTACCTAGGATTGAAACCCGACCGAATTGGCGTGAACGAGTTATTTCGCGGCTCAGGTTTCTACCTTTCCGTGTCGTCAGGCGATTTACATTAACTAATTTTACATTTTTTTAAATGCACAATTTTCAAAATTAGAAGTTACTTTTAACTTCTAATTTTGAAAATTGCGTTTTCATAAAAGATCCCTGTTATCTGAGTGTAAAAAAAACCCCAGAAAAATCAGTTATTGTAAATTGCCTGAAAAACTAATAAAAATTGGCATAGATAATATATTTTTAGAAGTTTCATGCAATTAATTGGAGGGAGTAAAAGATGTAAAAAAAAAAAAATTACCAAGATTTTCTAAAAACAGTTGCATAAATAATTTCATTCATTTGTAAATAAATCCTGAAAGTATCATTAAAATCAGACAATTGGGGTTTGCAAGAATTTTTAAATTACCTTTCTACGCCAAAAAACAACTTGCGTAATATTACGTTTTCATTACGTAAACATGGCGTGAATCGTTGACGAAAAAAATGAATTGAAATTTCAAACCTTTTAGAAAGCATTAATTTTTTTTTTTAAATGCCAACAAAATTTGATCTTTCCTCTTAAACATTTTGATGATAAAACTTTGTTTTTATTAAGTTTGAGCTCTTTTAACACCATAACAAGCTGTTTTTCAGCGAATGAGTGGAGTTGCCTAGAATAATTAAAAATTTCTAAGTTTATTTTTCTTTCTGAAAGAATTTTTTTTTCACAATGAATTCAGTAAAAAACTTTCATAAATCATAAACATGTACTAATTTATTTTAAGCGATACTTTCATTTTGGAGAAAAACTAAAAGGCAAAAAACATTAGTCTGACTTATTCTTAATGAACCAGATTCAAATATCGTGGGTGACTATTTGCCTTTGCACCGCTGTGTGCTTTGTTTTTATTTACACAGGAAGCTTTCAAGAATGTTGAGGTGCAGTGGATATCGACTCGGAACGACAATTACCCTTGGGAAAGGTATTAATCCGTCTCTTCCCCACCAGTTGTTAAATAATAGGATTGAATTAGTTTATTTATTAAAATGGCAAACATTTTTTTTTTATTTATCGTTGAAATAACATTTTCAATCAAATATTGCGAAAATGACTTTTTAAACGCATTTTCAATGCCGATTTTTGATTGCATTTTCTCAAAAGAGGTTTAATGCCAGGAATCGAAAATTTGAGTTTTTATCTCATTGAATCCCAACTATATAGACTTGTCCAAAGTTATTTATTTTTTGGCGGTGGGGAGTGGGGGTAAATTAGTATACCCTAATATATTAAGGATGCTTTGGGCACCTAGGCGTAGTGTAATGTTTAGCATTATCTTGCTAGAACCTATTACAATTGAGTAGTGAATTCGATCCTCACCGGGTACCCAATATTTTCGGTCTTGTGCCACATCTAATCGGCGCCTAGAAAATCAAATATATTAAGAATGTCTGAAAGAGGAAAAAGTTGACTTGTGACACATTACGTTCTTCAGGTCTTCATCGGAAAGAGCTAGTTAATCAATTTTGGCGAAACTGTTAATACTGAAGTTGCATAAATATTTGCTTATATTTTTCATATCACAGTTTAATAAATAGAAAACATATTTCAATGTAACTATTGTCCATTTCATACCCTCCCGGGGTCGTATCAAAATACTATGAAATTAAAAAATACATTTTTGTAGTAAAACTACCAGTATTACATCTCTATTGAAAACCACCAACACGTTTTCTAGCATAAATGGCCAACAACACGTTTTCTAGCATAAATGGCCAACAACACGTTTTCTAGCATAAATGGCCAACAACACGTTTTCTAGCATAAATGGCCAACAACACGTTTTCTAGCATAAATGGCCAACAACACGTTTTCTAGCATAAATGGCCAACAACACGTTTTCTAGCATAAATGGCCAACAACACGTTTTCTAGCATAAATGGCCAACAACACGTTTTCTAGCATAAATGGCCAACAACACGTTTTCTAGCATAAATGGCCAACAACACGTTTTCTAGCATAAATGGCCAACAACACGTTTTCTAGCATAAATGGCCAACAACACGTTTTCTAGCATAAATGGCCAACAACACGTTTTCTAGCATAAATGGCCAACAACACGTTTTCTAGCATAAATGGCCAACAACACGTTTTCTAGCATAAATGGCCAACAACACGTTTTCTAGCATAAATGGCCAACAACACGTTTCATCTTTTGTTGAAGGCATACAATTAATAGATTTCGGTATTGAATATACCCTCGAGGTGTTGATGTGCTGCAGTATATCAACCACTCTTCCATGGTCTTTCGAACAGTGGTGGTTTATTTTTTGCTTCCTGTTAAGGATTGCATTTCTAAGATCTTCTCTTTTACATCAAACTTTTGCATATTAGTGGTATTAAGGCTTTAATCAGGATGCATTTATTTAAGTGTATTTTGTGAATGCAGTATAAAGTAAAGTATTCTGTAAATCTTTTAAAAATATTTTTATTTTAGTTACTTAAGATTTAATCTCATTCTTAAGAAGAGGGGTTTTTTTTTTAAATCGTGTGCTATGAGGAAGAGGAAAGCCGGAGGACCGCTGTTGCTCTGCGCCGTGTTAACCGGATCGGTCAAGTCCTGTGAGAAACTGATGCCCGTCCTAAGAAAGTCCTCAACCAGTTCGGCCCACTATCTGCAGACTGTGGCAGACTTGCTGGAAGGAGGTCGTCCGCGAGGATTTTAAGCGGATTAATCTGGTGTTAGGGGAGCGAGGATATCTAAGTTCTACCGAAACTGAACTGGAGGAACAAGGTGACCTCGTGGTAAAAACGCCTTCATGGCATCAGATTTAGCAGTTCTGTGATCTTTACCACGTCTCGACGATCAATTTGCGCGTGGCAGACGAAGCAGTTACTCATTTTTTTCAAAAGAAAAAAAAGTTGTTCTAAAGATTACAAGGGCATCTCATCGTCATGTTTAAGAAACATTACTTATTGCTTCATATATGTAGACTTCGAGTTAAATTAAACTATATATATATATATGAATTGTACATTGCGACACTGAAATTTCCATGTTTCGAGATAGATTCTCTTCATTAGGCAATGTTTGATGTTATTTGTACAGATGATTTACACACACATATATACACACATGTATTAATTCAGCACAACGCCAAATCCTATTTCGTAGCATGTTGTACACAGTCGAGGCCTGTATAAGTTTTGTCGAACCCAAATGTGAAAGTCAGAAAGTCATTCATAAACTACATAATTGTTTGCGGGTCAAATGTTCCAGGAGCCCATAAATATTTACGATACAACATACACGCACTCATACCAAAAGTGTGGAATTCTATACATATGTTTGTTTTGCTCTTTAAGGGTTGCAGATTGAGCCTGTTTAAGGTAACCTCACACTAGATGTGAGCACTGTTAAGCTATGAACAATGCCTTTCAGTATCGATGTTGTCTACACTCGAGGAAAATATACTGAACTTTGTGCCGTGAAATACATTAACTTATAATTGGGAATTCTCTTCTCGTTTTGAAAATCGACATTGGTTGAAACAACGTTGATGGCCCGCCTGGGAAAGTTCTCGCCTTACAGTCACGAAGTAGATCGTGAAATAACAGATAACAAATTAAACACTGGTTTCCTCCTATCCCACTCAACGAAAGCGTTCTTAAAAAAAACTTTCGTAAGCCGAAATAGCGCGTAAATCGAAACTCTTACCATTAATTTGTGTCGTCAAAAATTTGGAGGAGGGGGGGGCTACTTACAACACTGTTCTCACGATGATTCTGATGATTCACTTGTGTGTACTCTTTAAATCGGTCGAATATCGTCCCAATATTTTAGGAATCACGCTAGGCTGAACAAATGTATTTTTGAACTTACTACTCACTCATCAGCCCAGATCAACGATCTTCATTGGTGTAGGGTCGTTTGCCTCTTAATTGACCCCTAAATGGTTTTAAGTGCAAGCATACGGCCATAACGGGAATCTTGATGAACGGAATGATTTTCTCGTATGCTTGTCTTGTGTTCGAAATGTTAAGATCCGGTAGTAATAGTTTTGAAGGCGGAAACTCGCTGACGACAGGTGGAGAAATCGAAGCCAGTCCAAAGCTGACATTTGATTGGGCGAGTAGAGATTTTTAAATCGATGCTCTTAATTCGTTTTTGTAAAACTAGCAGTATAGCCTGGCGTTGCTCGGGTGTAATGAAAGCTTTAAAACTAATCTATGGTCCTGGAGCTCAGACTCAGCCTAAAGAATATTTGTGTGAAGTTTGGTGAGAATCGGATAAAAATTGTGGATTTGTATAAAAGACATACAAACACACACACACACAAACATCTTGCCTTTTATATATATATATATATATATATATATATATATATATTATCGGTTTTCTGCACTATTGTCACTGCAACCTTGAAACTTCTGAATATCGTTTCTTATGTCTTTGTCTATGAGTGTATCAAATTTGATTAAAATCGGACTACTCCTTCTATAACCTGATTTTTTCGATTATCGATTTTCGATATTTATCGGGAGTACCTCGACACAAAACCTAGCAAAGAACACTTGCAGACGCTTATAGTACAAGTGTTAATTTTCAAGAAAATCGGTTTAGCTGTTTCGGAGTCTATAGGTAACGCGCGCGCGCACACACACACAAAGTTCCATTTATAAATAAGTTTAGATCCTAAAGAGGGTCACACCGTATAATGAAACCTGTTATTCTTTGATGCGAGTTGGCTCCGCAAAAAGCGCCCGTTATATGACGCTATTCTAGTCACTCGGCGTGCTGTAATGGTTAACAAGCTTGTCTCGCAAGAACCAGTTACAACTGAGTAGTGAGTTCGATCCTCACTGGGTGTTCCATACTTTCGGCTTTATGCCACATCTAAGCTGCAGTTAAGGAATCACCTATAAGAAGGCGATCATATTCGGTCTTTCTCGTGATTCCGGAGGCAGTTGAATGGAGATAACGCCCATCGGCGTGCGTCCGTTTTTCTTGGTCTGCTGATAATTGAACACCCTCAAAAATGTCTTTCACACACACACACACACACACACACACACACACACACACGATTACAAAAAAACTGCTTCATAGTCTTACTCCCTCACATTTGTGTCGTGTGCGTGCTCTCACGCATTAGTTTCTCCCTCCCTCCCCCTCTCTCTCATACAATACATATACGGTGGAACCTGTCGTATGCGACCACTCCACTGCCATCAAAAACTGGTCGCATTCAACAGGTGATCGCTCACTAAAGGTTCATAGTCATGATCTATTTATACCAGGAACGTATATTCTACTCATCAGAATGTACATATTAGAATTTTACCATGTAATCTGGATGTGCTTTGTGGTGCAGTGGATATCAGCTCGGAACGAGAAACCGGGGAGCCGAGTTCGAATTCCAGTTGAATTCATTGCATTCACTTACGCGCAAATCCCCTTGGGAAAGGTATTAATCCCTCTCTTCCTTCCAGTTATGGGTTAAATAACAGGATAGATTGGGTTCTATAGCCTTGGCTGGCAACCTGTTCACCGCAGAAAGCAATGGCAACCTACCGCAGTATAATCTTCTTCCCAGTCAGTCATGTCTTTTTCGAGACATGATCGCCCAAACGTTTTACGTATGGTACTTAACTGATTGAATTTGGTAATAAATGAGAACATAAGAAAATGGCCTAACTTTAAAGAAATTTATTCAGCATAATTCATTTTCAAATTTTAAAAACGTATTTACAACGATCAACAAGAAACTGAAATATTTCTTCCCAAAAAATATTTATTAAGTGAACTTAAATAAAAAAGTCAGTTATTGCTTTCCTTTTCGTGCCTGTACTAAAATATGTTGGTTGGAAAAATTCGCGTCATATATGGTTTCTTTTTTTTTTTTTTTTTTTTTTTCTTAGAAGTGAGTGATAGAAAAAAGAATCTGCGATAATACAAGGAAAAAAAATCATAAAAAAACTGACAGCGATCGTTGGTGGGGGTAGAAACAGAGATAGATATACCCAGATAGAAATAGAGTAGATAGATTCACAAAAAATAAAGGAACGAAAGAGATAGACATTTGAGAAAGGGACATAATTGTCATTTTCCCCATCCTTGAATTTATCCAAGTCAGTACTAAGACTGCGATAAATCCCTTGAACATGCCAAATGCAATACATGCTGTGCAAAACAGCCGATGTTTGAACATGAGTACATCAGACAATGTACATTTTAACAAGAAATAAGTTTGATACAACCGAGATCACCGAACTTTTCGATGGTCACGATACAATACTACAATAACAAAACAATGAGCAAGTGTTCCTGGCTTAGATCAAAGCAAAATGAAATAGATTAATCATTTAGTTTCTCCTAATTTAGAAGTTCGCAGTGTACGACAAAAATGGATTTTTTTTTTTAAGCGGTCACTTGATCAGAGATTTTCACTCGTTGATGTTAGTCGTTGGTCGCGTTCTGGAGGTGGTCGCTCACCAAGGGTCAATTAACATTAGCAAATCGTTCGTGCATGGAAAAACGGTCGTTAACAACAGCTGGTCGGATATGGCAGGTTCCACTGTATTTATTTTAGCGATAAACATTTCGTATATCTTCTAGGAATGGCACGAATAGATCATTGGAATTTTTTCTCATCTTCCAGTAAAAATGAAGATGTGACTAGAACAGATGACTAACACCTCGCATTTTCTTGAGAATCATCGTTTTAGCATCCAATCACGATCGCTCAATTGCTCGAGTGTTCTCCTAAGGGGTGGGGTACGGTAGACTTTCGCGCTCTACCTGGGTAAACGATATATTGAGGTAGACATCATGCTGTAATAGTACCCCTTTATCCCTCCCCCACTAAAAAAAGTTCTTAGAATCAAATATAAATTTCTGGCTTTAAATGACCTTGCAAAAAATCTATCGATCGAGCAACCAAACTTCACTTGGAGGTAAAATGATTAAAGAAATAGCTATCGTTAAACACTTGGTAATGCATTGATATTATGCATCTAATAGCACTATCCTGGCAGTAGCGCTTGTGTTAAATTATTGTCAACTGCATCTGGCAGCAAGTCCTATAATCGACAGATTAGAGGTGTTGAGAAGCGTGGTAAAACCTGTTAGGGTCCAAGCGATCGACAAATAGTGAACCCCCACCAAACGAAAATGCTATGAAAGTATATATATATATATATATATATATATATATATATTACTGTGCATGTGTGTGTGTGTAAGTTGTAGAACTCGTAGGTTTTTTATCTGTTGTTCATGCATTTACTTTTATAAAGAGTGTTCGATACAAATGTAGAGCGTTATATTGTAATAGTTGTTACAATGGTTTATAAATTCATAGTATCACTTCACAAAAATTTTCGCGTTTCGAAGCTAGCCATGTGTCTAGGCTACTTCATTCTTCAGGTGATCTTGTTGATATGAAAAAACTAGATAATTTTCATATCAACAAGATATCCTGAAGAATGAAGCAGCCTAGACACATGGCTAGCTTCGAAACGCGAAAATTGTGTAATGATACTATGAATTTATAAACCATTGTAACAACTATTACACTATATATATATATATATATATATATAGTTTGGTGGGCTGCTGGATAATGCAGTTTAAACTGTGTATTTAGGCAGCATTTTTCCATTGATTGGTTCATTAAATAATAGACAAGTTTTGTCGATTTATTTTATGTAAATTTTTTCATATCGTCTGATAAGCTTAATAGCATTATCGTTGAAAGAAGAAAGAATGAAACACGTATCAATGATAAAATGCTACCTAAATACACAGAATTTAATATATATATATATATATAAATAAATTATGTTTGAACATTATTTTTAATTGATATTCGCATTTGAGTAGATAATCTGTTTTTAATCAAACAGTATATTTATTTCTACCAGCCTGATTATTTACGATAAATTTTGTTACGAAAATTATTGTAAATAATCAGGCCGGTAGAAATAAACATACTGTTTAACCATTTCATTAATATTCGGGATTTCCCGTAATATATATATATATATATATATATATATAACGTAGAATATTTGGTATTTTTCTCAGGTAAATTCCAATAGACAAACTCAAAAGAACTCAATGTTACATTTTTAATCAATTTAACAGTAATATTATCTTGAATTTTTTAAAATATTCTACAAATGTAGAAAATCCAAATTTTTTTCAAGATTATATATATATATATATATATATATATATATATATATATATATATATACATGTATCGTCAACAATATATTTTATCTAAAATTTTGGGCATAAAATTGTTCAAAATATATTTAGTGAAGCATATAATTGTTCAAATTTTGCATTAAATAATTCATGGAGATTGATATGTCGCTAAACAAAATCAACCAGCATGAATTCTTTCATGATACAATCTACATAATATCCTACAATTTATCAAACAGTATTTCAAAGTTTAACTTAAACCAAAACACACAAAAACTGAGTATCATTTACTATGCATACAATCTCGCACTTTCTGCCTGTGAAACTTCCTCCTGTATACTTGCTTCCCTGGCGGCTATCACCTCCAGGAATTTAAATGCAATGACTCCAACCCTTTTCAAATCACCTCGTGTATAGTGTTCTTTTTCTTTCTTTCTGTCTTCTCAACTGTCTTCACACCTGTGTTCACATCCTTCTCTTGCCCTCTTTTTGACACTCCCTGGAACTGGTTCGTTTTTCTCTTCATTATTCTCCTGCTTAAACTTTTACTTTTTTATGTAGCCCCGTGCGCATCAGTGGCGATACCGCTTTGCTTGGGGTGAAACGATTAAAAAAAATCGTGAAGGCAGAATAATTGTTACTTCAAAGCTCCCTCTTCTCTTCAATTTTATCTTTTTTTTTTTTTTTTAATTCGGCATTAAGACCCATGCCGTGAAACAAACAAATCAAATCTCTTGTGTAACCCTAGGATTTTGAGAAACACTGATTCTGAATGATTTGGGTGCCATTCATGACATCCATTTGTGAATCCAGATATGACGAGGCGATTTAAGAACACGCTTGACGATGATCTGCTTAATCGTTTGATTTTGGGGAGGGTGAGTCATAGAGAACAGTTTATTATATGAGCAGGGAAAAATCAAAATGTGCGGTAGTCTGATAACGGCGCAGAAACTTAAATCGGAGTGCCGAGTTCAAATTCCAGGCTTTTACTCACGCACTAAGACTCATGTTCTTTCCCAAGAGTCCATCTCTTCTCCATTGTTTTTTTTTTTAATTTTTTTTTTTTTTTAACCAGTTATGAAGCAGGGTAGACTAGGCTCTCCAAACTTGGTTGACAAACAAAGACAAAAAATAAACCCTATTGAAGATGATAGGAAACCACTCTTTCTGTAGAATGCACGGTAATTCATAGAAAGACGCGTTGGGGAGTTAAGCTCGCCTAAATCATAAAGAAACCTGGCGATTAAAAAATAAAATCTCCACCAATTTATTGAAATAATTTTTATTAATTATACTTAATTAAAAAATCATTTTAATATATACTGAATAAATTAAGATATTGATTCTATTAAGCCACTTAAATATTTTCATTGCTTCAAGCTTTCAAGAAAATTACATTTCGCCATTAAAATGACCCATGAAGATTTGATATGCCGTTAAAGAAATCGCTTAATTTCTGGTCATTGACGATCACTAATCTCTTAAAGTAGCTTAGCTCTACAGATTTTCTATTCATTGCATTCAATTACGCGCAAACACCCTTCGGAAAGATATGAATCCATCTCTTCTCTCTCTCTCTAGCTAAGGGTTGAGTAGCAAGACAGCTTGGGTTCTACAGCCTTGGTTGGCAACCAGTCTACCTCAGAAAGAAATGGCAATCTACTGCGGGAAATTTTTCTGCCTTATCAGTCATGTCTCTTTCGAGACATGATCGTCGAAGCGTGTATCACGTATGACACTTAACTGACTGACATCAGCAGTAAAAAGATTTTTTTATTCTTGCCATGTGTGGAATTATGTAGCAGTTCAAAACTAATCTTTGTTTCTAACAATTTTTCTATGTTTTAATACTTTACTTAGTTTCTGAAAGGCATGAGAAGAATATGGCACGTTTACTCAGTTATAGATTATTAGCCGTTCGGTACGTTTTTTATTTTTATTTTTTATTTTTAAACGATAGTTTCCGATGTTTTTAGTACTTTGTTTTTAAATATATCTACCACCTTCACCCTTGTTTAAGCCGTGACATTACAAAGTTCCCAAATGCAGTGACTGGTAATCTTTACTGACAAATGTTTGGGACTTTTTCGTTGTGTTAGCCATCCGGCAAAATACAATCCAAACGGTGTTCTACAAAGGCGCTTGTCAACAATCACATAAACAGGGTTGCGGTGTTTGACGTAACAACGCCGTTAGAAGTGTACAATGTTAGACGAAACACGGCCGGCCGCCTGCCAGCTCTTTCATCGGTCCGATGTTTCCATCCTGGGTGGTAGGCAATGTTTTGCAGAAAGAGAAATCGCTGGAAGCCAAAAACGTTCGAATACGAAACGGGAAGATTATAACAGAGACCGGCCAGATGGCTTGCCGCTTCTTCAAGCCACGAACGGATGCTTAGTAACAACTTCGTCGGCGACACGAAAGATTCAGAGAGAAATGAATCTGCTTAATTTCACTACTAACAGTGAAAGGAATTCTCTCAGAATTCAACCTGAAGACAGAAAAACGGAGAAGTGGCTAGATACAGGAACTCCCCGTTTAACGTAGTTTCGTTTAACACGCTAATCCTTGCTTTTAATCGTAGCTTTCAAGAGATGTTTTTTAATCAAGTAAATAATAAAAAGAGCACTTAAAACTATCGTAGAGGTAAATGAAAAATGACTAATTTTCGTTTTTTAATAATTCATCCCCAAGCAAGGCCATAATGCCACTAAGATGTTTTATTTTAGCGGCATATCAACTCTCTGTGGGTCATTTTATGCCAAAATTTTATTTCCTTGGGAGCATTAGTCATTTTTTTTATCATATAGCCCCAAGCAAGGCATTATATTGCCACTGTTGTGCAGGGGGTAAAGTTATGAGGAGTGACAGAATACAGGGGGTGTCAGGAAGCGGGTAGAAGAGGGATGAGAATACTGCAGAAATGAGATGAGAGCATGAGAGAGAGAATGCAATTTAGTGAGATAGATGACTATTGACTTTACATTTTAATTCTTGGAGATTGTAGCTGTCGGAGGAAGCAAGTAAACTGAAGGGAATTCTACAGGCGGGAATTGCGAAAAAAGAAGCAGTTGGAGTAGAAATTACGTTTACAATTTATTGGTTTCACAGTAAAAGGATGGGACCTAGTTGCTAATCTTGTGGCTCGAGGAAATTTGTATATAGGGGGCATAAATACAAAAATGTAGATACCTGTACTAATTCACTGAAAAAAAAATCTTCGTGTGCCGTGTCCCTTCAGAACATAAGCGATCATGGACTTCCACTTGGCTCCGTTTCTTGTCGCTCTCAATTTTTCTCTTGGTATCTCTTCCAAGCTCCGCTCCGTCAATCATTTGCTCAGACCTGACAGGTACGTCTCGCGCTACTTTCCCCTGTCTCTTCTCCCATTTATCCGACCTGTGAGTAGCAAGTTCTCCAGGCCTTTCTTCCTCATTACGTGTGCATGGAACCTCATTTGTCTCTTGATATTTAGCATGTTTTCTTCTCGTTTGCATCCTTTCCAACACCTCATCGTTGCACACGTGCTCCGCCCATAGTATAGTCAGCATCCTTCTGTAAAACCACATTTCTGCTACCTCAAGCCTCTCCTTCATCTTTTAGATTGTCTAGCACTCACTTCCATAGAGAACGACAGATATCACATAGCAATCCAGCACTCTTTTCTTTGTTTCTAATGAGATTTTCTTGTCTTTCAGTACTCATGATAGCTTCTGAAACGCATCTTTTGCCATGACAATGCGTCTTTCGATCTCCGTGTCGCATTTTCCATCTTATGTTAGACCGCTTCTAGGTATTTGAATTTTATTTTATTTGTTTTATTTTAGATTCTCTAACTTGCAATTGGCACATTGGTCTCCTCCTTTTGCTGATGACCATATATTCAGTTTTCTTGAGGTTTATGTTCAGTCCTTTTTTTTCTCTTTCTTTTCGCTAACTTCTGTAGAAGGTCCTGCATTTTCCTTTCCGTGTCTGCTATCAGCACTGTGTCATGAGATTATGGCCGCTAATGACGAATCCTGGCAAGGCTTTTATTTCTCTCATAATTGCTTCTGTACAGCTTGAAAATATCCGGTAAGAAAACACATCCTTGTCTTACACCCTTTCTATTTTTGAATTCTTGCTGAGTTCACTTCCTATCCGTACATAAGCGGTTTTCTGCCAATATAGATTCTTGATACAGCATAGCATGATGTAAAAGACCCCAAATTTTGTCAAAATGGTTATTAAGAGGAAATTATTTTTTAATTTATTTTAAATCCTTTCTAACACCCTTAAATGTTTTTAAAAAATCTTTTTTCTACTTTTTTGTTTAAATTAGTAGCTACTTTACCAAAAATTTACTCCGAATAATAAAATAAAATGCAATAAAACTACGCTATTTTTTTTTATTTAGGTCAGTTTTTAATTGATTTTATAAATATTATACATTAAGGATATACTGAAAAAAGAATCTATAAACAATGAATGTTTATAAGAATTTTTTTTAATTATGATTTTGTAAAATTTGAAACATCTTTTAAATTTCTTCGTGTCTGTATTGACTTAAAGACTTAAAAAATTGAAAAGCTTAATTCAAATCATTTAATACTAAGATTTTAATAACTTTTATGTAAAATTATCCATTTCTAAATAGTATTGGACTTTATAGGTGGCATATCATTAAGTCACGTTTCAAGGGTTGTTCCCCTTACGAAACGTTTAAGTTTCATGAATTAATGTGAATTCAGATTAACCATACTTAGCTTGTCAGCACATCTGGCTGTCATCAATCACTCAACACGTCAGAAAAAATATGGTCTATATGATTAAGCAATACTTGTATTCTAAATTCCATACGATCAAGTAATACTTGTTTCAAATCCGATTAATGTAACTTTACATTTTCTAATTTTCCTAAAGTAACGTGTCACAGACCTATATTGTATATTTACAAGATTTTGAAAACCAAGAATTAACTTTTGTTTACAAACCCTGTCAATATGTCAAAAAATACACGAAAAACTCAACTTTTTTCAACTCTCAAAAAGTTGATTCCAATCAATATAAATTTTATTTAAAATACCCCAGAGTATTTTGCTTACTGGAAATAGTAAATTTAATTCTTTAGTTTTCAATTAAAGCTAAAATGAAAGCCTCAAAATTTTTATTCTTAAAAATTCACTTTAAAATTAAGTATTGAAAATTAAGTACAAAATAGGTACCTCCAGTCATTTTCGATTTCTAACTTTTAAACTGAACTTTTAAAATTGAAAAAAGTTTTCTTGAAACTTTAGTTATAATTGAAAGCTAAATGATTAAATTTACTACTTCCAGTAAGCAAAATACTCTGGCGTATTTCAAACAGAAATGGGTTTGATTGGAATATAAAAGTTTGAGGTTTTTATTTCAATTTTTGAATTTTGCCGCCATTTTTGAGCAGCAGACACATTTTTAAACAAAAGTTAATTCTCGGTTTTCAAAATCTTGCAAAACTAAAATATACATCTGTGATATTTTCATTTTTGGAAAATTGGCAAATTATATGTTAATTTGATTTACACAAGTATTATTTATAGCGTAAAATTTAGTATAAAACTATTTCTTAATCAAAGATTTGAACTTTTTGACCTGTCCAACGTATATCAAACATGTTGACAGGTTGTTGATTAGAGATAAAATAAAAAGTGTAAGGCGTTCATAAGTGACAAAATTGTGCAATTGTATAAGGGAAGAATCTATGACCTTTTAATTTACACATAGAAATTACCATACAAAAAAGTTCAAATATACAAAAAAAAAACTTAAATTATTTAACAAATTTGAAGGCCAAACTATTTGTATGAAACTTTTCAATTTTCGATACGGAATATAATTTTTGATTATTAACTTAAAAGTCTAACTGCAACAAATCTTTGAAGTATTTTATAAATATTTTTGAAACTTTATAAATTATAACAAAAAAATGAAAACAACTTTCAAAATTTCATTTGTAATCGAAGATTTTTTTTCAGAATGTCCTTAATTTTTATTACTTATTCAAGCAACTAAAAGCTTATCAAATTAAATAATATCACTTTTATTGCGTTTTTTATTTTACTCTTTTGAACAGATTTTCAGATATAGAGGCCAAATTAAAAAAAAAATAGATGATTTATATTCCCAATAAGTCCTGCGTTTAACTAATAAAACCATAGACCACAACAAAGTAAAATTTATTTAAATTTCATAGATTTTCAGGGGAGGGGGAGTAACAGGGATAAAAAATGTTTTTACCATAATTTTTAAAAACTAATAATTTCAAAAATAATTTCATTTGTGAATGAATATTGAAAGTTTCATTAAAATCCGACAATTTAATTTTTGCGAGAATTTCCAAATTAAAAAGTGGATGATGTCATCATTACGTTTTCCATTGTAAACAGTCGTAACGTTTTGGTTACCCGCTAACTCAAATCAAAATGAGATTTTCTGCCAAAATTTGGAACATGTTAGAAGGGGTTAAGAAATTTAAAAAATAAATAAAAATTACTTTGATATTTCCTCTTAATAATAAACATTTTGATAGAAAGTGTTCGTTTTTATTAAGTTTCGGGCTTTTTATTCATACCATGTCGTTTTTTAGCGATTTAGTGGAGGTACCTACTATAAAATATATTGCTGGTATTATTACCATGAAAATATATTTTTATACTTTCATAGTGTTTTGACCCCAATTTGTGAGGGTAACTTCTTGCCCGTTGTGGTAACCCTAATAGGTGCTACCCCCTCTCGATTAGGGTGAATCTGAAAAATTATCAAGTGGTTCCACGTTACTTAAAACCTCGATTAGAGGTCTTGCTGCCGAATGTAGTTTATCGTCATACCAAGGACAGGCCACAAAAATGAATTGAGCTACTGGAAATAAAATTTAAGACATACAAAAGAATTCCAAAACCGAAGTGGGTGGTTAGATCGTTTATTGGTGAATTTGGCCATAGCAGACAGGGAAAGGAATCTACAAAACCTCCTACAGAAGGTAACTGAAGAGAGTGACAAGAAAGGACTTGAAATAAACTGCAAAAAAAAAAAACAAATGCATGGTCATAAGCAAAAAGTGCAGCCCAAATTGCTTAAAACAGGTGATGGATACTAAAATCAAGCAGGTACAAAAATTTAAATACCTAGGAAGTGTTCTGTCAGAAGAAAGTGCGACACAGAGATCCGAAAGCGAATAGGCATGGCTAAAGACTTGTTTCAGAAGCTAAGTAGACAGAAAAATTTCGCTAGAAACACAGAATAGAGTATTGGATTGCTATGTGATGTCAGTTCTTCAATATGGCAGTAAATGCTAGACAATATCACCAAAGATGAAAGAAAAAAACTTGAAGCAAGTGAAATTTGATTCTGTAGAAAGATAATGCGGATATCATGGACCGAGCATGTGAGCAATGATGAGGTTTTGGAAAGGATGGAAACGAAAAAGAAATTAATAGTGAGCATCAGGAAGAGAAAGCTAAAGTTCCTGGGACATGCAATGAGGAAAGAGGGCTTAGAGAAGCTGGTACTAACAGGCCAGTTACAGAGTAAAAGAGACAGGGGCAAGGCAGCAAATGACATATTTGAAGGGCCTGAGCAAGTGGATGACGGAACGGGGTTTGCGTGGTGTTACAGGAGAAAGCGTGCTAAGGACCCCCAGAGATAGGGAGACGTGGAGAGCAATGGTCACCTACGTCCTGAAAGGACAAGGGTACACTTAAATATTTACGCATGATTTCTGATATTTCGCACATTTTACCCATAAAAATAGCATGTATTTAAACTCACACACAATTTAAGTTGTTCGGACTCTTGCCATCTTCACAGCATTTCGGCCGTTGAATTCACAATTCTCTGGTTCAAGACACTGGATGGACACATGTCCCAGTGAAATATAAGCCACGGTGAGTCCCACTGATTTGACCTAATGAGTTATGAATTCAATACCAGACTACAACAGTGTCGAACAAATAATTTAGAGTTAAAGGGAGAAAACTACATGGTTACCGGAAATGACATCCAATGAGAATGACATCCTCCAGTGATCAAAATAAAGTAGTTACCTCCACTCATTTTCGATGACTTTCAAATTGAATTTCTAAAAATAAAAAAAGGATTTCTTGAAACTTTTGTTTTAGCTTTAATTGTAAGCTAAACGATTAAATTTACTGTTTCCAGTAAGCAAAATACCCTGTATTTCAAATAGAAATTATATTGATTGTAATCTAAAATTTTGAGACTTTTTAAATTTTTCGGCCATTTTTGAGCTATCGACATATTTCTAAACAAAATTTAATTTTCAGTTGTAAAAATCTTACAAAAATAAAATATACATCTGGGACACATTATTTTTGGAAAATTAACAATTTAATGTTAAATTAATCAGATATACACTAGTATTTATAGCACGAAATTTAGAATAAAACTATTTTTAAACACCTTTGACCCTTCTAACCTCTCCACCGTAATTGAAATGTTGACAGAAGCGAGATAAGTGACTGGTGATCACAAGTGTATATTTTTTCCGGTAAAGGGGAAGAAACCCTGGAACACATGACCTTTTTAATGTACACACAGAAATTAACATACAAAAAAATTCAAATACATAAAAAAAAAATTATAACTACCAGCTTAAAGTCTACAAGTCTTGGAAATATTTTAAACCTATTTTTGAACTTTTATAAATTATTATAATTAAAAAACAAATGAAAACGATTTTTTTTCCTTTTGACTGTCTTACATTTATATTTCTTATTAAAGTCTAATTAAATAATATCATGGTTTTATTTAATTTTTTTATTTTATTGCTCGGAGCAGTTCTTTGGTAAAAGGGGCTATATAGTTTTTAAAAAATATTCATGATTTGCATTCCCAATGAGTCCTGCATTTAACTAATAAAACTATTTTTTCTTACAGAAGTTTTAATTTCTTGAAATTTCAACAATTTATTGGCGGGGGTAACAGATGTTAAAAAACTTAAAATAATGATTTTAAAAATTATTCAATTTGTTTGTGTATAAGTCCTGAAAGTTTCATTAAAATCCGACAATTTTTTTTTATTTTTGCAAGAACTTCCAAATTAATGTTTGTCACCGGAAAAAAAAGGTTATGTAATAAGTTTTCCATTGTAAATTCTCGTAACGATTTGGCTCCCCGATAACGAAAATTAAGACAATATTTTTACCAAAATTTCCAACGTGTTAGAAAGGATTACAAAATTCTGAAAAATAATTGAAAAATACTTTGATCTTTCCTCTAAATAACAACATAAAAATTTTAAAGGAAAAAAAAAGTTTTTTTTTGTTAAGTTTGGGACCTGTTTTCTTTCTACTTTTTTTTTTTAGCGATTTAGTGGAGGTATATGAAAAAAAAGGGACCCGTTTGAAATTTCTAGCATCTGAAGACTGAGCGTACAACAGACTGAACGTAAACATGGCAATAAAGATGAGGAAAACCGTCCAAACAATGTAAATGCAAATACACAATTCTTAGATGAGGAAGTGGGGGGGGGGGGGGCGTTATATATATATATATATATAGCATAATGATAATCCACGTATACTGTCTTAATATGTATGGGAAAAACTACTAAAAAGTTAAAAATGTATTTTTTGACAGTATATATATATATATATATATATATATATATACTGTCAAAAAATTTTTTGACAGTATATATATATATATACTGTCAAAAAATACATTTTTAACTTTTTAGTAGTTTTTCCCATACATATTAAGACAGTATACGTGGATTATCATTATGCTATATATATATATATATATATTTTATATATAAAATAATTCTTAGGTAAATTGTCACGAACTTTTTATTTTTACATTCGTGCATGCGCGTTTTTCTTCAACTGCACACTAGTAGAGTGAGTTGTGCACCGCCTGCGAAAAAAAGAGCACTCTGACGTAAATCGCTCAGCCAGAAAATTTGGAAACTATATGCTATACTGCTTGGCATTCTCGCCGGAAACTGCAATACGAGCATTTGTTTGGTTGCCAATCTAAGGGCAGCTTATATTATTCAGGAAGTAGTAGTGCCACATAAGCAGAAGAATCCAGTTATGGTTGTCTGACAGTTTCTGCGACCACATTGCCCCCTTACATTTGGTTACCTAAATCCTTATACTGCAACCCACTTGATTAGTATGTATGGGGTGCAGTTGAGTGAGACAACCAATCAAACTCCTTGTAACACCAAAGATAAACTGAAGGCAATATTATGGTAGCATTCACCAACTTAAACATGGAGACGGTTCAGAAGAGTTGCACGAGATTCCAAAATTCATCTGAAGGACATTGTTGAAGCCAATACCAATTTTATTGAATAAATTTACTCTTTAGTATTTCAAGATATTTTTGTGTAGTTCTGGGAAATATACCTGTTAAAATGAGATGTCAGTGATGTTATCATTATTGCCTAATTTAGACGACAATTTATCCATCTTAGCCTCTATATATTTGCGTTGATATGCACTTAGGAAGGGGTAGGATGTGTAACCACATTGATTCAGTCTGATGAAGTTCAAAAGGACGAAACGCGTCACGCGAAAACTTTTAGAAAATTCGAAATTTAGGTTGTTTCTTGCTTTAGCGGGGGACCATAAATTAGTATAGAAAATTTTAGCGTGTTTTATTTTATTTTTATAATTATTTTATAATTCTTTTTCTACCAGTGAAAAAACCTGATTTGTAAATTCTTGCTAATATCAAATAATTGTCGGATTTTAATGAAACTTTTACGACTTACTCGTGAATGAATTAAATAATTTTAGATTGGAGTAGATATATCTATCTATCGCCCGGTTCACACTCCACCCACGTCTATTGAACAGGTTAAAAGGCTCATCCCTTGTTCCCTGTTTAGGATGTGGTTTCCGGCTTTCTCCTTTCCAATCTATTCACTATTACGTAGCCTCCTGCACATCAGTGGCGTTACCGCCTTGCTCCGGGGTGATAAGATTTTAAAAAAAAGTCTTTTTTTTTTCTAGAAAATCTCGAGAAATTTTTGTGCCACTTTTATACAAGCTGTAAGCAAAACTCCTTGGAAAATTCAAATCAAATTATTTTATCAAACAGAAAACCCCCAGTTACTGAATATCTTCTCTGAATTGTAAAATTAAAAAATGCAATGAAACATTAATTACAAAAACATTTTAATTGCTTTTCTAACCGATACATATCAGGGATTGTCTTTAAGAAAAACAGTTTTTCGAAGAATTATGAATTTTTCCAAGAATTTTTTTCATTTAAAAATTTAAAGTGATATTTGAGTAAAAAATACATTTACTAATCATAAATAGAATAGCTTAGTACATTTCAACACTACCGCCTAGTTTAAAATGCATTTCTACGATGTTTTAAAGGAAATACTTGTTTCAAATCATATTAAACTTTAAATCAGCTTATATTCCACAAGGTTTTGGAAAAGTTTTAATTTTAATCTTTTTTTTTTTTTATAAAGTGACATTTTGTTGAAAAGTGGCTGAAAATGGCGCTAAAATCAATTTCCGCAATTTGGGAAAGGTATTAATCCGTCTCTTCTCTCCAGTTATGGGTTAAATAACAGGACAGATTGGGTTCTATAGCCTTGGTCGGCAACCAGTCTACCGCTGAAAGCAATGGGCATGATCGCCCCAAGCGTGTATCACGTATGGCACTTGACTGACTGAGATATATATAATTTTGGTCGTTCCTGAAACCAGGCGCGACTCGTATGTGCAGTCGTCAGGCCGCCAGAAGCTCTACCACGTTGTGCAGTATGGAGCACTTTTTCTATTTTAGTGTACCATTGGTAGTTTCTTACTACAAGTTCTCTATATGTAATATCTATATATATATATATATATATATATATATATATAGTTTAACTGAATTTTGTTCTAAATATTTTATAATGCTCTGGATAAATATCCATCGATCTCACTATTTTTATCTAATTAACAATCTCTATTAATTGGATAAAATCTTTGATTATCCTCTCCGTCTTTACGGAACTGCCATTCTCTCTCTCATATATATATATATATATATATATATATATATAAAAAATTCATCGAGCTTTTTATTCGACCTCAACAGAATGCAGAAAGCACTGGACGGCCGTTTCGTCCTATATTTGGGACTCTTCAGCAGTGCGTATCCACAACCAGGAATCGAAACCTAAACAGTTGGTATGACATCAGCTTAATAACCTGTCTGAGTTTCGATTCCTGGTAGTGGATGCGCGTTGCTGAAGAGTCCCACATAAAGGACGAAACGGCCGTCCAGTGCTTTCTGCATTCTGTTGAGGTCGAATAAAAAGCTAGATGAATTACTTAATTATTCAAATCCTCCTACTACTTCAATTATATATATATATATATATATATATATTTATTATACACTTCTAATTTAGAAAGTAGTTATTTCGCTACCTAAGTTTCTACCATTCGGTGTCTTCAGTCGATTTATAATATCCGATTTTACTGCCTTCAAACGCTCACGTAACATGGATTTTTTTATGAATGCGCTATTTTCAAAATTAGAAGTTACTTAAAGGTGCTAGAATACTTTTATCCATGATTGTATCATCGTAGTAGGTAATTATTGGTATGGTTACACTTGGTCATAATTTCTGTTCTTTCATTTAGTAATTTATTTTTTTCTGGGAACAAATATAATAGCCCATTTTCCCTCCTGTATAATCTTCATATTTTGCCACCGTTGTAAGGTTTGGCGGTTTTCAATATGCTCCATGTTATATCGGGTCTTTTCCATACTTTAATTTCCACACGTGGCCAGCCAGTTTTGTACGATATTTTAAGTTTTCCAGTTTAAATGTAGACTTATGGTGATTCCCTCTGACTTTAAAACTGTCTTTGGCAGATCCTAAATGTTTTGTTTTGACCATTTACGTCATGTACTTTTGCTTTGTAAATTATCCCTTTTGTATTACAAAGTCCGTTAAGTGGGCATTTATTTTTGTCCTTACAGTTACATACCGTGTTACTTTGCACGTTGTTTAGGTTTCTGGTGTGTTTTTTTTTTATGTAATTTTCTAAATTACCAATACAGCTATAATTCAGTTCGATTAAATTTTGATTCCTATTGAAATTTTTAATTCTGGGCATTTTGGAAAGTGTATATCGATCAGTTCAAAAAAAATATTTGTCCTATTTTGGTTTTTACTTTTAAGTTAAATGGTGGGTTGAACCAGATAATGTTTCGATTTCTATTTTTTATTTGTCTGCTTGGCTGGGGTTTGTATTCTAAAATATTCTTATGGCCAGATTTGGTTAGGGTATCTTTTATATTTCTTTTCCTCAAATATTGCTTTGTTTGACGAACTTGTTGATAGCCTGTATTCTATTAGTTTATGGATATATATATATATATATATATATATATATATATATATATTACTAGCAGTATATCCCGGCGTTGCTCGGGTATAATGAAAGCTTTAAAATTAATCCATGGTCCTGGAGCTCAGACTCAGCCTAAAGAATATTTGTGTGGAGTTTGGTGAGAATCGGATAAAAATTGTGAATTTGTATAAAGGGCATACAGACAGATAAACACACACACACAAACATCTTGCCTTTTATACATATATATATTATCGATTTTCTGCACTATTGTGAGAACTGCAACCTTGAAACTTCTGAATATCGTTTCTTATGTCTTTGTGTATGAGTGTATTAACTTTGATTAAAATCTGACCACTCCTTCTATAACCCGATGTTTTCGATTATCGATATTTATCGGGGTGGGGGGTACCTCGACACAAAACCTAGCTAAGAACACTCGCAGACACTTATAGTACAACTGTGTAAATTTTTCAAGAAAATCGGTTCAGCCGTTTCGGAGTCTCTAGGTAACGGACACACACACAAAGTTCCATTTATAAATAAGTTTAAATTAGATTAGATATATGGATATATATACCTATATGTTAAATATATGGATATAGATTTATATATATAGATTTGTATATATAAATATAGATTTATATATTTATGGATATAGACTTATGCATATGCTTGATTATCCCACAAGCATGATCAAGCACATCCATAATTATATAATTTAGATATATAACGTCTATTTATGTTTTAATTTAATCCTCCTGTTGAGTGTTGATATTAGGGTCTACTGCCGGATCATGAAGTTTCATTATGCTTAAACGTTAAACTGCATGACTCAGTCGCAAAACATAACACAAACAATTTAACGGTAGGATTTAAACAAATATAAATCGATGTCTAAATTATTTAATCAAACCTGCTTAAATGAACTTTTTTTTTTTTTTTTTTTGAACGCGCAACTTTTAAAATTAGAAGAAATTATAACGTTTTCATCCATGGTTCTATGAACCGAAGAGGTATTTTTTAGTATGGTTACTTAGTAATACTTTCTGTTATTTCATTCAAAGTTCGTTTTTGTTTGGGAATAGCATAATCTCTAACTTTTCTTCCTGGCACAGTCTACATATTTTGCCACCATTGTAAGGCTTGGCTGTTTCTACAATGCTCCACGTTATGTCTGGGTCTTTTTCATGTTTTGGTTTTAATTTCCACACGTGGCTAGCCAATTTTGTACAGTTTTTTAAGTTTTCTAATTTGAAAGATATATATATATATATAATATTCAAGAAGTAGTAGGAGGATTTGAACAATTATTAAGTAAATCATCGAGCTATATATATATATATATATATATATATAGCTCGATGATTTACTTAATAATTGTTCAAATCCTCCTACTAATTCTTGAATAATATCTCTGTGCTTCAACCACGAAATACGCTATGGATGTAGCGGCTTGGTTGCGGAAGTCGTTGCTTGGGGAGGCACTATCCTATGGGCAACGGAGCTTGGATTAGTTCCACCACGGAATTCATGAGGAGCGGCGCACTTCATCGAGCTTAATTCGTTACCTCTTCGTCACCCGTGCCCGTGGTACAGTTGGTATAACATCAGCCTCATAAACAAAACTATCTGGGTTCGATTCCTGGTAGTGGATGCGCACTGCTGATGAGTCCCAAATATAGGACGAAACGGCCGTCCAGTGCTTTATGCATTCTGTTGAGGTCGAATATATATAGGGAGAGAGCAAAATTGAAGACCAGGCATACAATGAAAAAATTACTATAATTCATCTCATTTATTTTAATTCGAATTTCCATTGCATGGGTTAAATAGTAGAACAGATTGGCTACTGTAGGAAAATCTTCTACTCTGTCAGTCACATCTTTTAGACATAATTGCCCAAGCGTGTATCACGTATGGCACTTAACTGATTTTAAGGATAAACACGGTTTCACATGTCTGATTTTGTAAGAATATTTGAAAAATAAGTAACTAAGTAATTATAATTTAATTATGAAATATTATTGTCTATAATTACGGTAGTTATAAAGTTTGAATTTTAGATTTCTGTATTTCGGTATGTCAAACTTTAAATCATTTACTATTCCTTAGTTTCAGAAAGTATAGTTTATTTTTGAAAGATTTTTAAGAAAATTGCTTTGTGTCAACAGATGGCGAAAAATGTCTACAATCAGATTGAAAATATTTTTTGAAATCTATTTACATTAGTTTTGAAATACGCTGAAGTATTTTGCTTATTACAATTAAATTTAATTGGCGTGCTTGAAATTAAAACTAAAATATACTCTTACAGATTTCCCCACTTTTTTAAAATTTAAACCTTACGTATTGCATGTCGTTGGAAACATGGCTACATGGCTCTCTCTCTCTCTCATACATATGTATATATATATATATATATACACACACATACACACACGGGATCTGATATAAAGGTGTCGTGACAGGTGATATAAAAAAAGTACAGTTCATCAACTGATATCTTGAAATCTTGTTTCTTGCAACATGGGATTTAATTTTCAAAGTAAAATATCGAAAGGGTGGTCTGGATAATATGGTGGTTGTCAGACCTACAGAATATCGAAATTAGCCAAAAACAGCTGCATAAGTAAGGGATATTGATGGATTCTATATGCCATACCGTGCCGTGATAAAACGACCAAAGTTTACACAATTTCTTTTTAGGTACTTCTATAAACAACAAAGGTGAGCTAGTTCAAAGTTAGCCGTTATCATAGCAAAAGTCCCGATAATTTTTGATCAACCATATATATATATATATATATATAACAGCATCGCATAGTGATGTCGATAATAAAACAATCATCGCTGTATAATACTAGCTAAAATTTATGCCAATAATAAATACTGATTTTGTTTAGGTACCTTAGTGAAGGTACCTAAACAAAATAGAGGATGTGCGTTGTGGCGCAGTGGATATCGGCTCGGAACTCGAAATCGGAGTACCGAGTTCGAATTCCAGTTGAATTCCTTGCATTCACTTACGCGCAAATACCCTTGGGAAAGGTATTAATCCCTCTCTTCCCTCCAGTTATGGGTTAAATAATAGGACAGATTGGGTTCTATAGCCTTGGTCGGCAACCAGTCTACCGCAGAAAGCAATGGCAACCTACTGCGAGATAGTCTTCTGCCCAGTCAGTCTCTTTCGAGACATGATCGCCCAAAGCGTGTTTCACGCATGGCACTTGACTGACTGACCTTCACTAAATCTTGGAAAAAATGCATCGTATAAATAAAAAAGACCCAAAATTAATAAAAACGAACTTTTTTCATCAAAAATTATTATTATTAAGAAGAACGATCAACGTATTTAATTATTTTTTTAAAAAAATTTAATCCCTTCTAAAATCCCTTCAAAGTTTTGGTAAAAATATCTTGTTTCGGGTTTTCGTTAACTTGTAACCAAATCGTTACGAGAGTTTGCAATGGAAAACGTAATATTACATAATTTTATTTTTTTCGGGGACAAACACAAATTAGAAATTCTTGCAAAAATCAAATAATTGTCGAATTTTAATGAAACTTTCAGGACTCTCAGACAAATGAAAGTTTTTGAAATTATTTTTAAAAACATTTTGGTAAAAATATTTTTATTTATATCTGTTACCACGTAAATTCATGAAAATTTAAGAAATGAAAGTTCGTTGGGAAAATTGGTTTTATTAGTTAAACGCAGAACTCATTAAATCATCTTTTTTTTTTTAACATTTTGCCTCTATTTCTGAAAATCTGAAAATCTGAATAGGAAAAAAAAATGCAATGTAATTATGACATCATTTAATTTAATAAATAATATAAATTACCAACATTATAGTCTGAAGAGAAAACATGTCTTTTTCGATAAATAATGAAATTTTTAGAGAATTGTTTTAATTTTTTATTTTAATTTATAAATTTTTAAAAAAATATTTAAAAAATACTTCAAAGATTTGTTAGGATGAGTTTATAAACTTAAACGAAGATTATATCTACTAATCGAAAATTAAACTCATGCCTTCCTATTTTAAATTTTTTTTTTTTTGTCTCTATTTAAAGTTTTTTTTCTGGCAATTTTTATATGTAAATTAAAATGTTACAGGAAAAATTGTACAGTTATGTCACTTGTGATTGCAATACACTTATCACGGATCTGTTAACACATACGGTGTAAAAGGTTAGAAATTTACATCAAATTAATTTAACATTAAATTTGCTAGTTTTCCAAAAATAATGTATATTTCATTTTTGCAAGATTTTTAAAACCGAGAAATTACCTTTTGTTTACAAATGTGCCGATCGTCCGAAAATGTCCGAAAAATTGAAAGATTAAGAAAAGTT
Source organism: Ascarosepion bandense (assembly GCA_037127315.1). NCBI lineage: Eukaryota > Metazoa > Mollusca > Cephalopoda > Sepiida > Sepiidae > Ascarosepion > Ascarosepion bandense. Next base: position 940,302 of record JBBBDQ010001682.1, read on the forward strand.
GCAACATTTTAGATTTTAATCAATATAATTTCTGTTTGAAATACACCAGAGTATTTTGCTTACTGGAAATAGTAAATTTAATCATTTAGATTTCAATTAAAATAGATTTATTTTTAAAAATTCAATTGAAAAGATAGTTATAGAAAATGAGTAGTGGTACCTAATTTTCTTCCTCACCATTTTGTAGAATTGAGTAGCAGTTATGAGAGACGTATTTAAAAAGTGGACTTTCATAAAATTTAACAATACTTATTGCAGATACAGTAGAGTTGTTCATTTGTTTAAATGTAGATAATAAATATCAATATTTAATTTTTGCCAGAATACTTTTCAACCAGTAGTGAAGGCCCTTACTGAGGAAAGAGGCGGATTAATACCTTTCCCAAGTGTATTTGTGGGTAAATTAATGCAAGAAATTCAAGTGGAATTCGAACTCGGCTCCCCGATTTGTTGTTCCGAGTCAATATCCACTGCACCAAAACGCACATTATTTTCATGTTCACCCTTCACCCTAAACAAAGCAAGAATGAGAAGATTTTCGGAGAAGGAATCAGAAACTTAATCCTAAACAAGAGACAAGTGATAAATCTCTACTCTTATTCTATAGAACGGGAATGAGTGTGAACCCATCTACACCTATTAAAGTAAAAATAACTAAATAAATAGTAAATAAAATTTCAGTTAAAAAGATAATCGTTCTTATATTTAAAAGTATTCTTTCTTATATAAATAATGGCAGTTATAATGTTGCAGACCCAAAACTTTTGAATGAAACAGGAATTATGGTTGAAGAACTAAAGTTTAGATATGTACTGTCTGTAAATGTTTCGTGTGATGCGTTTCCTCCCCCTCCTCAGACTAAACTTTACAAAATCAGCACACGAATTACGTTAAAGGCTTACTATAATGAGTCTGTACATGATTTTGATTTAAAAAATAATGCTGCTTTAATTTATTGTGGCAAAAGTGCGTAGAAATTGCTTTTCTCTGTAGATAATCCACAATAAATTTACAATAGAGTACATGCAACATTCTTGGCAGATATGTTGTTCAAATGTGGGTTACTTCATAACCAAAACAAAACGATAAAAAAAAACCTTATAAAACTCAGACTATATACTACGCAAACACATATTTTAAAAACAAAATAATTAAATGTTCAGCATCAATGAACCGAATTGAATTGAGAAAAACATTTTTGATTAAAACAATAAAAATAAACTTTAAATGAACCAATAAGGTGTTATTTTCTCGGTCAGTTAAGTGCATATATATATATATATATATATATATATATATATATATATGTGCCTACTCTGTTTTTATATATATATATATATATATATATATATATATATGTGCCTACATTTTTTTTCTTTTTTTTTTTTCACCCCGAGCAAGGCAGAAATGCCACTGATGAGCTGGGGGGGCGGCTACATAACTGTAAAAAGATTAATTAGAAAAGAGTGAGGAGTACAAACTAGTTAGAAAGGAGTAATAGAAAGCTGAGAAAGCAGGTGCGATGACAGATACATAGGTGGAGAGAAAGGGAAGGTTATACGGGGGTGGGGAGAGAGCTAGAGTCCAGGTTAATAGATGAGTATTGACATTGCATTTAAATTTCTGGAGGTTGTAGCCGTCAGGAAAGCAAGAATATGGGAGCGAGTTCCACAGGCGGGAAGTGCGAGAGAAGAAGCTGCAGGAGTAGAATTGTCGTCTGCATTTGGCTAAACTGACTGTGAATGGGTGGGACCTGTTGAGGAGGCATCAGTGACTTAAGTTCGTCCGAGCATAAGCCATGAAAGTATTTATAAAACAGACAAGGGGAGGCCACATTTCGACGTGGGGAAGTGGCTGCAGTCGAGCCGCCAGATCAGTACCTATCACATTACAGACTCTCCTTTGGAGCTTGTCAAGAACACTGAGGAGAACGGCAGGGGCGCCTGACCATAAATGGCAGCAGTACTCCATGCACGGACGGATGGTTGACTTGTATATATGCAGGATGGATTCAGGCGGAAAAAACATCCTGGATCGACATAGTGACCCAACCTTCTTAGCAGTAGATTTTGCTATGGATTCAATATAGTGGTTCCATTTGAGGTCTGAGGACAGGGTAAGTCCGAGGAGGCGTAGTGTATTACTCTCCGGGAGAATCGCTTGGTCCATGCTTATGGGAGGCAGGAGAGGTTGCCTGTAGTGGTTGACAGACAACAGCTTGGTCTTAGACGAATTGAAGTAGACAAGCCACTTCTTGCCCCAGTTCACCACAGAGTGTAGATCCCGTTCAAGGTCAGCAGCGAGATGATGTCTGACCGCCACGACAGGTTTCTTACTGGTGCGGGAGTATATTGTAGTGTCGTCTGCGTAGATGCCTACTTGGGACTTGATCTCATCTGGGAGGTCGTTGATGAAAATAAGGAAGAGTGTCGGGCCCAGGATAGAGCCCTGTGGGACACCAGCATTCGTACTGTATGATGAAGAGGCACGCCCATTCAAAACGACCTTCATTTTGCGGTTATTTAAAAAAGATTGGATTAGGTCAAGCAGGCGACTGGTAATACTGTAACCCCGTAGCTTGCATAGGAGGCCAGAGTGCCAAACCCTGTCGAAAGCCTTGAAGATGTCCAGAGTAACCGCGCGAGCCTCGTCAGACTCATCAAGGGCTTGGAGCATGTACTCCGTTACGGTTGTTAGCAAGTCGGCAGTGGACCTGGCAAAGCGGAAGCTATATTGCCTGTCAGAGAAGAGTTTGTGGGCAGTAAGATGTTGAACTATTTCAGCATTGATTATGGCCTCGATTACTTTCCCGAATATCGGTAGAAGACTGATAGGGCGATAGTTGGATGGGTCCGAGGGTTCACCACACTTTTTAAATACAGGAACGACTTAAGAGAACCTCCAGCAAGCAGGAAGCAGAAAGGTAGTAGTTAAACAGTTTAGAAAGGACAGGGGAAAGTTCAGGAGCACACCTCTTAAGGACTATCACCGGGATTCCATCGTTTCCACTCGCCTTATGGGGGTCGAGTTTTGAAATTACTCGGGATACTACTGTCGGGGTAATATATACGTCGTGCAGTTTGGCCTCAGTTCTAATAGGGAAGTCGGTTCTCTGTTATATATATATATATATATATATATATATATATATATATATGCCTACTCTCTGTTTATATATACGCACACACACGATATATAGGGAACATTGTTTTTAATGGATACTTGTTTTTCATTGCATAGTCTTTTTTTTTTCTAATTAAACAGTATATCTTTCTTATCCAACAGCCTAGACGTTCGAGAAATTTTGACTGGAAAATATCTTTTCCGGCAAGCAATTTTTCTGGAATATTTAAACCGGTAGATATTTATAATGTACTTGATAAAAACAATTTTCAAACAAATTTAAATATGTCGATTAATAATTTCGTAAATTTCCATAGTTTCATTTATTATATATATATATATATATATATATATAATAAATGATGTAGTTTGGTGTTCTATATGCCCAAAATATTTTTTTTTAAATTGCTGATTGCAGCTCTATCTTCTTCGTGCAATTGTATCAACGCAAACCTGACTTTAATCCTGTGAAATTCTAAAGGACGAAAACACGTCACACGAAATTTTATATCCTTCCTCATATACTATCCTAAAATTGTTTTCATATATGAAAATATTTATATCGTTATATATAGTTGGTAATACAATTCTTTTTGATAAAACAAAAGTCCTTTTTAAATCACTTTACTGTCGGCATCTTACTATTAGAGAAGCTCTATTGAGTAACGTAGTTTGCCCGCTATCAATCTGTAGCAAAAAAAATGGCGTGTCAAGTGTGTTTCTTTAATAGAGAAATGACTCTCACGTCAACCCAACCGCGCATGGCACGTGGCTGCGCAAAATTGTCACTCTTCCAGAAGAATTTTTATACAGTAAAAACTATGTAGAACAACTCACGGAGAATAAATATACCAAATACAACACTCTTGAGAATTGCTAAAACACTGACCGAAAGCGCTTGGAACAATAAAAATTATGGAAAAGTTTTATATTCTTTAATTTCTGAAATGCTGAAAACGTTAGAATGCTGGAAAAACGTAATAAAATATTGCTGGAATCATTTTTGACCGTATATTCAGTGAAAGATGCTTAAAAGAAAGGTTGCGAACCATATATATATATATATATATATATTCCAAAAGAAAAAGCAGGAAGGTAAATACCAAAGACCCGATTTTAATTAATATTAATATTTTAATATTAAAAAATGATACAGGTGGAGGACTCAACGTAATTAAAATTATAGAGCCAATTATAAAATAAAATAAATTTCGAAGTTCAAAACCGTTAGATGATCACCTACTCTTGAATTTTAGAAAAAGATTCATTAGTAAGTGCCACCATAAGACGAAATTTGTGAACATTTAAAATTTAAATTCTAAATTCAATTTTTTGGAGAGAAAATATAAATTAAATTGTTTTTGATTGGTTGATTGATTAATTAATTAAATTTTTAAATAATAAATTTGAACCTTTCTATCTTCCTCTTCCTTTGTCCTATTAATATCTACCTTTTATGAAGTATGGATACTTATACTAAGTTAACCCCAAATTTTTCTGCAAGTATGTATATATATTTTTCCCAGCACCTAAAGAATTTTTTTAAAAAATATTTTTTTAAAAACATTTTTTTTAATTTTTTAAGAATTTTTTTATAAATTTTATTAATTTTATTTTTAATTTAAATTTAGGTTTATAATTAATTAAATAAATAATTAATTATATGAATTTAATTTAAATAAAACATATATCAGCTTTTTCCCCTTAAAGTATTTTCTAAAAATATTTTTTCTAATACTTTAACCCATTTATAAACGCCAGTTTTGTTTAGCACGTCCCTAGCGTCTCTACGAATATGAAAATTTTCTTTATTTCTTTTCTTTTTCCTTTTTCCTCCCTCTCTTTCCATTTTGTTTAGCTCACTTCTCAGTCAAACACCACTTTCTATTTCTTCCGTTACCCCCCTTCCCCTTTGTAAAGCTAGACAAAGCCAAATTTTTAAATTTTTCACTTACAACTCAAACTAAAAGTAATGTCGTCCAAAATCTAAAAATAGACATTGATTGCTATCTAGTTTTTTGTGACGTAAATTTTTGAACTTCCGCAGGTAAAATCTTAATTTTAAAAACTTTTTTTAATTTAATTTTTTTACTTCATTTTGAATATTGATAGTTGCCGATGAGATGTGAAATGTCTCTTAGAGATTTCATGTTGAAATGATCATTCAACGGCTTTGAACTTCTAAATTTATTATATATATATATATATATATATATATATATAACAGTATTGGGCAAATTTTATGACAGTGGAAAAGGTTACTTGTAACGCGTTTCGTCCTTCAGGACTTCCTCGAACTAAATTTGTTCTGTTCGTACGAATGCTGTTGCGCGCGAATTGAATGATCCCAGTAATTTTAGAATTTTGTTTTTATTTAGCCGAATTCTTTTATTTTTCCATCCTTCTGCAAGTAGCTATTCTACACTGATATATCTGCCAGAAATGTTGTAAGAGCCATGGCACAAATTTAATGTAGATGACCTTGCGATTAAGGTATTCATTAGACATTTATGTCGTAGTTAATAATTTTCTTTTTTAATCAAGACAGCATTTTCTTATGTCAAAATTATGGTCACTCTTGTTACGATGGACAACGAACACATTTGACGTATTATTTTGTAAAATATCTCTTTTGTGTTTATATAATCTTTTATTTAGATCCTTGATGTTTTTCCTGTGTATTTTTTGTTACAATTTTTACAGGCGATGGAGTAAAACTCCTCTTTTAGGTTTTAGATTGTTTTGTTTAGTATTGACAAAGGTTTTAATCGTTCTGGATATAGTAACTTTACGATTTCAGATGTGAGAATTGGTAGGATATTATATATATATATATATATATATATATATATATATAAACAAAAAACCCATAAAATATTTCAAAACAAAAAGTCCCAAATTGAAAAACGATGAATATATATATATATATATATATATTCATCGTTTTTCAAAACAAAAGACCCATAAAATATTTCAAAACAAAAAGTCCCATATTGAAAAACGATATTCATCGTTTTCCAATATGGGACTTTTTGTTTTGAAATATTTTATGGGTCTTTTGTTTCGTATCGAATATAAAAAAATTAGGCTATTGGAGAAGTTTGAAAGTATATTCAATGTATTTCTCTTCTTGTAAGTAATGCGAACGTCATGTTCTTAGAGCTCTTATGTGAACTGCGTCTAGAGATTATATGCAAGCTATAAATTGATATAAAGAGTTGCGTCTTTAATGTTAAAAGAGTAAAAAGTTATTTCATTGGATAACACATATCTATAAATGTTACATAAAATATTTGACAATACGTGTTTGGCATATAATCTCTAGACGCAGTTTAGATACATAAGAGCTTTAACATGAAACTTTCAATAAATGTGCGAACGTTTCATAAAAACAAGCGTCTCCGCGATAAAAATGCTTTTCTGTGGTATTTTGAACTAAAATTAATGTGTCGGTTAAGATTAAACTTTAAATTATTTTTCTCAAATGTTAGAGAATATTTTGAAATAAAGAGAATCATGTTCCGTTGACAGATTTGTCAATATCGACAAGGTTATTGACTTTACTGATAATCAGAAAAAATTGTTAGAATCAATTTAATATTTCCAATAAGCAAAATATTTACTGTAATATTGTCTTAGAATTAAAACTAAAATTGTAAAATTCAAGTAAGAGTTTTCATTTTAAGTCTTATGATGTTTAGGTTCTACTCAATATTAACTTAGATATATAATGATAGTAAAATTTCTTCCAACCAAAAAACAATAGTTTTCTCTAAATTAACAAAACAGACTAATTTGACTGTCAGTAGTTTATTTGCAACTGTTTATTTGGATACGTTTACATTATTAAACCTTGTAAAACTAATGTAAAAAATATGAAAATATTTTAGAACAAATTCGTCAATTTCATAAAGGAAAAACAAAACATTTTATTTTAAAAGTAAGATATATTAACAAAAAATAAGAACCTCCCAAAATTTATTGCACAAAGGCTCCTTTCTTTTCAATAACTCTTAGCAGCCTATTGTCAATATCTGATGTTAGATTTGCAATTTTAGCGGCTGGTAAGTTTGCAGCAACTTTAACCTTCTCCCAGAGGTCACAGTTGCTTTTAGAATAAATATCTCTCTTGAGGATGCTCCACAGGTTCTCAATGGGATTCAAGTCACAGCTATTTGAAAGCCAGTCCATAAGAGAATCTTCAACAAATCCCTTTTCTTTCAACCAGGATTTAGTAAACTTTGATGCATAACTTGGTACGTTGTCTTGCCTAAAGATCATAGATCTACGCTTGGCTAAAGACTGGTTATCAAGCCATTCAAAGAAATATTGCTCTAGAAAATCACAGTAACTTTTGAAATTCATTTTAACCCGTCTTTCACTTTAAATAGACCCACGAGCTCATTACTAATAATCTCAGCCCATACTATGATCCAACCGCCGACTTGTTGGCGTTTAAAAAATTTTTTCTTGCGTCATGTTGCTTGCAAACCCATCCTCGAGCCCATCCATCGGGCTCATCGAGGGTGATCCTTGATTCGTCTGTAAAAAGCACTTTACTGAAATCAGTTTTCAAGTATTTTTATGCCCACTGCAATCTTCTTTCCTTGTGTTTTTTTTTTTTTTTGTTAAAATGGGTTTCTTTGTGATTTTTTTTTTTACATCAGCAAACTTCCTTAATGCTTCACACCTTGTTTCCCTTGACGCGATAGGAGCTCCAGCGGCCTCAAATATGAACGCACTTGACACATTTGGGTTTCTTATTAATTCTCTTCAGATATGTGATAGATCTCGCTTTGTTAAATTCCTGAATTTAGCCTGAGACTGTTTTCTTGGTTGAATTCCCATTTGACATATTTTCTTGATTGTTCGATGATCCCTTTTCAAATCCTTAGAAATTTGAAGCGAACACTTTCCTTTGCTAATTTCTTTGATTATGTCATTTTTTTTCATTCATTGTTAGTTCTTTTTTTACGAGCCATAATACTAAATTCTAGTTCTTGCAACTAATCTCTTGACACTGCAAATTGCTGTAATTACTGAAAAAATACTAAATATCAATCTGAAATTGAAAATTGGGATTTAATTGCTTTCCTGCTATACATAATAGTACAAATTATTTCATTGGAGAACACATATCTATGAATTTTACATAAAATATTTGATAATACCTCTTTTGCATATAAGCTCTAGACGCAGTTTAGATACATAAGAGTTCTGCCTCATAAAATCAAGCATCTCCGTGATAAAAATGCTTTTCTGTGGTATTTTGAACTAAAATTAATGTGTCAGTTCAGATTAAACATTAAATTATTTTTCTCAAATGTTACAGAATATTTTGAAATAAAGAATTATTTTCCGTTGACAGATTTGTCAATATCGACAATGTTATTGACTTTAGTGATAATCAGAAAAAAATTGTTAGAATCAATTTAATATTTCCAATAAGCAAAATATTTACTGTAATATTGTCTTAGAATTAAAACTAAAATTGTAAATTCAAGTAAGATTGTTCATTTTTAAAGTGTATTTTAAACCTTAGGTAATAACTTTTTTGTGGAATATATATTATGAAAAAGTGAAAACTTGTAACGAGTTTCGGCTTTCAGGACTTAATCGGACTAAATTTGTTATGTTGATATGACTGCACATGAACACAAGAGGTGCCGTAATTTAATCTGATGAATATGCCGGATTGCTGCATTGAAGAGAATAAAAATTTATTAAGTCGTTTTTGTTGATTGAACGTAGGTAGCTCCAGTAAATCGCGAAAAACCAGCATCGTTACTTTTAAACTGAATTTTTAAAAATAAGTTTCCTTGAAACTTTTATTTTAGTTTTAATTGAAATCTAAATGATTATATTTACTATTTTCAGTAATCAAAATATTCTGGTTTATTTTAAACAAATTATATTGATTGGAATATAAAAGTTTCATATTTTTTCAATTTTTGAATTTTCCGCCATTTTTGAGCGATCGACACATTTTTGTAAACAAAAGTTAATTCTCGTTTTTAAAAATCTTGCAAAAATAAAATATACATCTGTGACAAATTATTTTTGGAAAATTAGCAAATTTTATGTTAAATTAAACTGATTTATACAAATATTACTTATTTATAGCGTGAAATTTAGAATAAAACTATTTCTTAATCACAAATTTGAACTTTTTGACTTGTACTCGTCGTAAATCAAGATGGTGCTGACAGGTTCTTGATTAGAGATGTAAAAAAAAAGTAGGGCATTCATAAGCAACAAAATTGTCCTAATTTCTTTTCGGGTAAGGGAGGAAACCTTGACCTTTTAATTTGCACATAGAAATTACGATAGAAAAAACATCAAATGCACAAAAAGTTTAAATTATTTAAAAAATATTTGTGCAAAACGATTTTTAGTATTATTTGGAAATTCTCGCAAAAATCAAATAATTGTCGGATTCTTAATGAAACTTTCAGTACTCATTCACAAATGAATGAAATTATTTTGAAATTATTATTTTTTAAAAATCTTGATAAAAATATTTTTTTTTTTACTTCTGTTATCTTCCTCCACGTAAATCCATGAAATCATAATAAATTTTACACTGATGGCTAACTTTTGTTTTATTAGTTCAACGCAGGACTCATTGGGGAAGATAAATCATCTATTTTTATTTTAAGTTTGCAATCAGAATCCAAAAACTTTCTCCAAGGAGTAAAATAAAAAATGCAATAAAACTCTGATATAATTTAATAAGCTTTTAATTGCTGGAATAAATAACTATCAAGAACATTATACTCTGAAGAAAAAAATATTCGATTAATAATAAAATTTTAAAAGAATTGTTTTCATTTTTTTTTTAATTATTATTAAATGATTTAATAATATATAAAATTTTCTAATATTTTTAAAATTTTCAAACAATTGATTGCGAGAAGACTCTTTAGTTAAGAACGGATGATTAAACTGCCTATCTAAAATTGAAATGATTAATAAAAGTCGTTTTGCAGAAATATTTTAAATTAATTAACAATGTTTTTTTTTTTTGTGTGTAACTATATTCATTTTGATTAAGTACGATGTTCCATAGGAGTCATAACATGTTTGCGTAAAAATTAAATAATATATTTTTAGCATGCCTTAGACTTCATGATAACTTATTAATAAATAACATAATATAACTTAGTTCGGTTATTTTAATTTCATTTTCTTATTAAATTAAAATTATTTTAAAAGAAATTTAAATTTTTATTTATTCAGAAAGCATATTCAAATGTCTGGCTATAAATTTAAACTAAAATTCTATGAAATATTATATAATTGCTGAAAATTTTAAGGTAAAATTTTAATTTTGCTATTTAGTTAAAAACAAAAAAGAATTAAAATTTTGTTTTAACCTAATTGAAATTTTGGCACGTGTGGTCGCCGTCCTTTCAGCGTTCTTGACAAATTCCAGCTGTCATATTTCGTCACCCCGATAACGCAGATAAGAGAGTGCTGCCGGGGTTAAAGTTTTTTTGTTGTTGTTGTAAATTTCTGGCAGTAAGCAATTATTTGATTGAAATCAAATAAAGGTAAGTTTGAATTCTACGAATTGACTTAAATGACTTGTCAGCTAAGTATTTTATTTTTGCAAGATTTGGCTACTCTTTACGTACTGCTTAACTAATGTGTCGATCAATCAAAATGGTGGTAAATTTAAATTTTATTTTTTCAACTCAGAAAAAATTAGATTAAAATCAACATGATTTCGGTTTAAAATACACCAGTGTATTTTTCTTTCTGGAATTAAAATTTAATCTCTTGGCTTTCAATTAAAGCTAATTTTTATCAAACTTTTATATTCCAATCAATATAATTTGTTTAAAATAAACCAGAATATTTTGATTACTGAAAATAGTAAATATAATCATTTAGATTACAATTAAAACTAAAATAAAAGTTTCAAGGAAACTTATTTTTAAAAATTCAGTTTAAAAGTAACGATGCTGGTTTTTCGCGATTTACTGGAGCTACCTACGTTCAATCAACAAAAACGACTTAATAAATTTTTATTCTCTTCAATGCAGCAATCCGGCATATTCATCAGATTAAATTACGGCACCTCTTGTGTTCATGTGCAGTCATATCAACATAACAAATTTAGTCCGATTAAGTCCTGAAAGCCGAAACTCGTTACAAGTTTTCACTTTTTCATAATATATATTCCACAAAAAAGTTATTACCTAAGGTTTAAAATACACTTTAAAAATGAACAATCTTACTTGAATTTACAATTTTAGTTTTAATTCTAAGACAATATTACAGTAAATATTTTGCTTATTGGAAATATTAAATTGATTCTAACAATTTTTTCTGATTATAAGTAAAGTCAATAACCTTGTCGATATTGACAAATCTGTCAACGGAACATAATTCTTTATTTCAAAATATTCTGTAACATTTGAGAATTTTTTAAAAAATTTTTTCAGACAGTTCATAATATATCTGTTCAAAAGAACAATTACAAGTTTTTTAATTAATGCTTTAATTTTATTGCATTTTTCATTTTACGATTCAGATTTTTGATAATTTTGAAGCCCCTCCCCCCCCTCTGTTCTTTATGATCACCAACATTATTTAAATTCTCTGTAGTCATGTTCTTGTAACTAATATAAACATTAAGTGCTACAAAAAAGAAAATTGTCACAATTTCATAAAATTAAATAAATCTGTATTAAATACAAATATTTTATTGTTACACCTATGATCCGCACCGGGTAATAGTTATAAAAATAAAATATTTCTACCAAGATTTTCTAAAATAGAAATTTTTCAAGAATTTCCAAATTAATGTGTTTTTCCCCTCCTATCAAAAAGACGCTTATGGTGTCCCGTTGACCCCAGAAAATAATTTTAGCCAAAATATCGAATTTTTTATTTTATATTTTTATGTATCCTAAGAATTTTCTTATAATGTACTAGCAGTATAGCCTGGCGTTGCTTGGGTGTAATGAAAGCTTTAAAACTAATCCATGGTTTTGGAGCTCAGACTCTTTGGACGTTGGCACGAAAGACTAAAAAGCAAAAGTTGTTTCCAGTTAAAGCGAAACCGTAGACTGAAAGAAAAATGAATGGATGTAAGTCAAATTATTTCCTGGTATCGATATCAAATTTTCTGCACTATTGTAAGAACTGCAACCTTGAAACTTCTCAATATCGTTTCTTATGTCTTTGTCTATGAGTGTATCAATTTCGATTAAAATCAGACCACTCCTTCTATAACCCGATTTTTTCGATTATCGATTTTCGATATTTATCGGGGGTACTTCGACACAAAACCTAGCTAAGAACACTGGTAGACGCTTATCGTACAACTGTGTAAATTTTCAAGAAAATCCGTCCAGCCGTTTCGGAGTCTATAGGTAACGGACGGACACACACACACACACACACAGTTTCATTTATAAATAAGTTTAGATTAAGCTGAAAGAATAAAAAAGTAATTTTTCTCGTTTTCTAATATTCGAATTCCAGTCGAGTTCATTGCATTATCTTACGTGCTAATAACATTGAGAAAGGCATGAATCCATCTCTTCTCTCCGACTGGGTAAAATAACCGGACAGACTTGGCCCTGTAGAGTTGGAGAAGAGAAATTCTGAAATGAAACAAGTGAAATTCTGAATTCATTCCATCTTGTAGGTCCTGATACTTTAACTTCTGTGATGAAGGGCGCGTGTGTAACGCCAGCATCGCCAGTGTTTAAAAGGAACCGGCAATAACTCATCTGGCTTAATTGTCATACACAATTGGGGAGGGGAGTGGTGAAAAATGCGCCAACTGAATAAATACTGTAGGCTAAAGCAGGCGAGCAGTTCATGCCTTCCATAACAATGTCTTCTAACTTCGACATCGAGGCTAGCGGGTATCAGATACTTTTGGTGTTGGAGAATGAATAATAACTACACGCATGTCAATGAATGCTTCTTTGTTTTGCAATATTTAATAAAACCTATAAGGAAACATTTACTTATAGAGATATCCTAATAAAGTCTCTGTCTGTCTTTGTGCGCGCGCTCGTGTCTGTCTGTCTTTGTGCGCGCGCTCGTGTCTGTCTGTCTTTGTGCGCGCGCTCGTGTCTGTCTGTCTTTGTGCGCGCGCTCGTGTCTGTCTGTCTTTGTGCGCGCGCTCGTGTCTGTCTGTCTTTGTGCGCGCGCTCGTGTCTGTCTGTCTTTGTGGCGCGCGCTCGTGTCTGTCTGTCTTTGTGCGCGCGCTCGTGTCTGTCTGTCTCTTTGTGCGCGCGCTCGTGTCTGTCTGTCTTTGTGCGCGCGCTCGTGTCTGTCTGTCTTTGTGCGCGCGCTCGTGTCTGTCTGTCTTTGTGCGCGCGCTCGTGTCTGTCTGTCTTTGTGCGCGCGCTCGTGTCTGTCTGTCTTTGTGCGCGCGCTCGTGTCTGTCTGTCTTTGTGCGCGCGCTCGTGTCTGTCTGTCTTTGTGCGCGCGCTCGTGTCTGTCTGTCTTTGTGCGCGCGCTCGTGTCTGTCTGTCTTTGTGCGCGCGCTCGTGTCTGTCTGTCTTTGTGCGCGCGCTCGTGTCTGTCTGTCTTTGTGCGCGCGCTCGTGTCTGTCTGTCTTTGTGCGCGCGCTCGTGTCTGTCTGTCTTTGTGCGCGCGCTCGTGTCTGTCTGTCTTTGTGCGCGCGCTCGTGTCTGTCTGTCTTTGTGCGCGCGCTCGTGTCTGTCTGTCTTTGTGCGCGCGCTCGTGTCTGTCTGTCTTTGTGCGCGCGCTCGTGTCTGTCTGTCTTTGTGCGCGCGCTCGTGTCTGTCTGTCTTTGTGCGCGCGCTCGTGTCTCTATATACCCCCTACACACACACACTGTATTTTACTTGGATATGACGATGCATCAAATTTTTGTTTATTTTTGTTTCTTATTCATTCTGTTTATTTTTTAAGGCGTTGGGACCCCAAGAGCTCTGCAAAAGTTCCTTACGTATGTAATCTAGGCTAGCTGAAATATCTCTAAAAATTGGTTCGCAACTGGTTATTATGACAACGATTCCTTCTTGCTGTAATGGAAACTCGTCAACAATCCGTCTGTCAAACTATGCGAAACTGTCGGAGATGGAGTCTTGAAAAGAAGTCGAGCATAACTTAAAAATGTTTATTTGATAGTCTTTCTTGACTATTAAAAACTTGTCATTATTCGTATACGTTAAGATTTATTTTCTCTACATATCTATCATATATATATATATATATATATATATATATATATATATATACGTGTGCGTTGGAAATATATGAAGGCAAGTTTTAAAACCATTATAATGCAAAATAAGCAATTGCTAAAACTTTTTTCAATTGTTCCTCCAGGTGTTGGATAACCAAGGTTGCACGTTTGATCAAATTGACAGATTATCCATAACTTGAGGTCTACTCTAAGCTTCTAAAGAATGTCCCATAGGGCAAAAAAAATCTGTTTTAAATAGTTTTTTTTGAATATCTCATGAATCATGAGTGAAGCATCATCTTCAGGGGTGTAGCAGTAATGATGATTTTATAAAACAAGGAGCAATTTAAAACGGGATCCTTTTTGATACATTAACAATTACTCATCTGATAGAAATGTTTGAAACGACAAAGACATTGCATAATATTTCTTTCAGTGGGAGACATTTTCTGAGAAGCTGAGAGCCCACCTCAAGTTATGGATAATTTGTGGTGCAGTGGATATCGGCTCGGAACGAGAAATCGGGGAGCCGAGTTCAAATTCCAGTTGAATTCATTGCATTAACTTACGCGCAAATACCGTATTAATCCGTCTCTTCCTTCCAGTTATGGGTTAAATAACAGGACAGATTGGTTGCCAGCCAAGGCTATAGAACCCAATCTGCCGCAGAAAGCAATGGCAACCTATTGCGGGATAATCTTCTGCCCAGTCAGTTATGTCTCTTTCGAGACATGATCGCCCAAGCTTTTAAACATGCATTCATTTTCACCTTTGTGTGTGTGTCTCTCTCTATATATAAATATATATAATTTTCTTCATTTGTAAACGAGTTATTAGGCAACTTAAGTATCTACCATGTGGTGTTTTCAGGCGACTTGCAATAGAACGCTCACGATACAGGGAATTTTTGAACGCGCATTTTTTAAATTAGAAGACTTGTTTCATTCTTATGGTAGGGTTACACTGTCATAATTTATGTTCTTTTATTCAATAATAAATCTACTTGTTCTGTCACTTTCTCATATATATATATATATATATATATATACCTCCGAGTGAATAAGGATAGAAGAAAAAGAATTTTTTTACAACGTCCAAAACATTAATTTAAAACAGTGCTCGATATATAATATATAGAGCTGTGAATATTTATTATAAACTATATTTTAGAACATGTACAAATTTTTTTATATATCCACTACAAATCGTACATTTGTTTCGACATTGAAACTACAATGTCTCATCAAGTGGTGTGGACAGGAATAGAAAGCCTCTTTTTTGTATTTGGTGAGTTGTGTGTGGGATGTTGGTGGGGATTACTGATAAGGGAATAAGTCGAAACAAATGTACGATTTGTAGTGGATATATAAAAAAATTGTACGTGTTCTAAAATATAATTTATATATATATATATATATATATATATATATATATTTACACGAGGTTATAATTATACTCGTGTCGAAAACCTTCCTCGAAAACTTTCGGCAGAAGGAAAAAATGTTTTTTAAAAAAGAAAGAGCTTAGTACATGGACGTCAGTCAAGTGTTCGGACCGAGATCAGCACGAAGCCCAAAGAAAAACCCCGATACGAGTAATCTAAAAGTGCCCAATACAGAGGTAGAGCAAAATAGATAAAACCTAATGAGCCAGACGAACCTACCTAGGTTTCACCTAAACGGATCGTCAGGGAAAGATGGCTTTTCCTGACGATCCGTTTAGGTGAAACCTAGGTAGGTTCATCTGGCTCATTAGGTGTTAATTATATATATATATATGCAATCTCTCTTATGTTATTTTCTTAAAAAATGACATAGTACTGTGGTTAAGCTTTTTTTTAATATAATTTTTCATGTGAACTTATTTTTTCTGCATACATAAAACATTCGGACAATTTTTATTCATCAAAGCGCTTTCAGCTATACTTTTAGCCATTATCAAGCACAAATTTTGGTTTATTTTCAATTGACTATACAGATTGTCTTATGTATGTAGCGTTAAAGGAAAGTTTTATTTTCCAAACACGGTCAGCAAATTGTGGCCGTGTTCACAGTTGATATCGAGTTAACTTCTTTTTTTTTTTATTATTATTAATAATGCTGCCAATATTTTTAGCACTTTCTTTTTATGTGTGGATTATGCTATTACGAGTGGGCCCATGACGGCAAAATATTTATTATCGATATGCCGCCTAAAATTATATATATTGATGTACCTACTATTGAGTATCTTGGTCATAAGCATGACTGTAAACTGAATCCGGCAGCATTGGGAGGTTGTGAGTAGCATGGAACCCCCTCTTAATTGCTGTTATTCCCAGGTCCATCCTGACCCAGAGTGGTAGCACCTGTTAGGGTCTCAGCTATGGGCAAATAGTTAACCCCCAAACTGGGGTTAAAACACTATGAAAGTATAGAAATAAACTTTTCTATAAAAATATACATTTTTGAAGGAAAAATATTACCGACAAAACATTTTTAAAGAAAAAATTATTGCCATAACCCATTTTTGAAAAGAAAAAAATTATTTCCAAATTATTTTTAATACAAAACAAAATATTTTCAGTTTTCTAAAATAAAAACAAAAAATTTAAAATCTGACTAAATCAAGGCCTCACTATAACCGAACATTAAAAAAAATACCTTAAAACCCCACCTTTTTGGTATTAAATAACCCACAGAGGTGTTGATATGCCATTAAACAAAACTCAAACTATTGTATCTTACATTAAATCATAAGAAAAAAAATCCAAGCCGTTGAGCGTGACTTGAGGGATATTTTTTTCTTTAATACTCGATGACCAAATTATGTAAAAAAAAAAAAAATAAAATAAAATAAAATAAGGCACTGTTAATGAACAAACATGCGTCAAGAGTTTTCATAATAGGTAAGAAAGAGAATGAACTGAGCCGTCACTGCCTCGCTATTGTTTCTCGCTCCGTGAGCATGACAGGAAGATATATATATGTGTGTGTGTGTGTGTGTGTGTGTATTACGGAAAATCCCGAGGATTAGCGAAATGGTTTAACAACCGACAATTTGAAATGATTTGCTTGAACATTATTTTTGATCGATACTCGTATTTAAGTAGATATTCTGTTTATAATCAAACAGTATTATATATTTATTTCTACCGGTCTGATTATTTACGATAATTTTTTCTTACGAAAATGCGAATCTGCGACCCCTATCCTCATAGGGGAAGCCACCAATTAATCTGGCGCCTCTTAGACTTCTCTTAAAGTGTTCAATACAATTATATTGCAGAACTTTTGAATGCTTTTCATTTGTAAACGAATTATTACGCAACCTAGCCTTCTACCATGTGGTGTTTCCAGGTGATTTGCAATAAATTATTACCGACTAGCAGTATAGCCCGGCGTTGCTCGATGTAATGAAAGCTTAAAAACTAATCCATGCTCCTGGAGCTGAGACTCTTTGGACGTTGGCACGAAAGACAAAAAAGCAATATTTGTTTCCAGTTAAAGCGAAACCGTAGACTGAAAAAAAATGAATGGATGTAAGTCAAATCTTGATTTCCTGGTATCGATATCAAATTTTCTGCACTATTGTAAGAACTGTAACCTTGAAACTTCTGAATATCGTATCTTATGACTTTGTCTATGGGTGTATGAAATTTGATGAAAATCGGACCACTTCTTCTATAACCCGATTTTTTCGATTATCGATTTTCGATATTTATCGGGGGTACCTCGACACAAAACCTAGCTAAGAACACTCGCAGGCGCTTATGGTACAACTGTGTAAATTTTCAAGAAAATTTGTTCACCCGTTTCAGAGTCTATAGGTAACGGACACACACACACACACACACACACACACACACACACACAGAATTCCATTTATAAATAAGTTTAGATCTGTCAATATTTCTGAGATGAGGTAGTATTTACATTATTTGGACCATTGTCCTCACTTTGTTGCCATTTGTACGACGTTTCGGCCGTTGTACGCTCTTGTCTTCTTCAGGTGCTAGGAATTTCGAACCGAATCCTTCATTACAATCACTGGGGTATATGATCTCCATTTTTTTTTTTTTTTTGTGTAGTTACTGGTTCACCACTGCTGTAGCCTGGAATTGAACTCTCAATCTTTGGGTCAAGTCACATATATGGATCAATAGTCCGAATAATGTAAATACTGTTATTACCGATCTATTTTATAAAGCATCGACAACTCCTTTGTTTATGACCTGTGCTCCACTGGGAAAGATGGAGCTTAGATTTAATATAATATAAAGACGGGTATTTTTTTTTTATATATTTGAAATATGACTACGCATGCGCACGAATTCTAGTTGAATTTGTTGGATTCACTTACGCTTGGCGAAGGTATTAATTTATCTCTTCTCCCTCCAGCTATGGGTTGAGTAGCAGGACAGATTCGGTTCTATATAGCGATGGTTGGCAACCATTCTACCTCACCCGGATAATAAAGGGGTTTGCGTAGGGTCAACCTGTAAAAAAAAAAAAAAAAAAGTTACAGAAGTGTCGACAATCCCTTTGTTGATGGTCTATGCTCTACTGGGAGCTATGGGGATTAGGTTTAATATCTAGACACGGATATTATTTTATAAACAAATTTGAGATAATGATAGAAGTTTATGTTGATCTTACTGCGTATGCGTTCGAACGAGAGACACTGCGAGTTTTAAAATATAAAGATTTTTTATTCTTTTTAGTCATCATCTCCGAAGTTAAGCAACGTTGAGTCTGGTCAGTACTTAGATGGGTGACCGCTTGGGAATACCAGCTGCTGTAAGCGTTTAGTGACGGATGTGCATTGTGGTGCAGTGGATATCGGCTCGGAAAGAGAAATCGGTGAGCAGAGTTCGAATTCCAGTTGAATACCCTGCATTCACTTAAGCACTGGTATCCTTGGGAAAGGTATTAATCTGTCCCTTCCCTCCAGTTTTGGGTTAAATAACAAGGTAGGAATTGGAGACACTGCCCTTCAAAACAAATCCCAGTGAATCTTGATACTCGAGAAGAAAAAATATTACTAGACACAAAATTTATATGAAAACAACAATAAATTGTTGAAAGAAAAAGGTATTGCCAACAATAAATAAATAAAATTTAGTTGGCAATAAATGATCCGCCGAGGTTGATGTGCCATAAAAACAAAAAACCAACTTATTAAATATCCAACATTGTAAAAATAAATGATCTGCTAGGAATGGCGGAACGTTCTAAGAATCTGGACGCAAATTTAATGTGGATGATTTAACGGTTAAAGCAATTTCTAAATATTTTTATCTTAGCGAATTGTTTTTTCTTTTAATCAGTCGCATTTTTGTTTTTATCAAAATAATGGCCAATCTTTCTGTAGAGGTTTTCAAATGAAATTCCATGGATGATATCAGAGTGACAATAGCAAATTTTAGCGATTATGATTTCGGTAGTGACCACAAAATTAGGCGTCATACCGTGCAACCTCTCTAAAATCTTTTAACACTTTGTTGCATATTGTTTGCAATTGTAACAAAGGTTAGAGAAAAATTACAAAGGGTTAGTTTCTTTTAAAAAAGTTCCCGAACCAGATGTCCGTGATGTGTGCAGATTTGAATATATTATTTTTAAATAAATCCTACTCACGAACTTTGAGTTTTGCCCTGATGGAATTGCGTGTTAATTAATTATTGCGACTATTTGAAAATTCGCCAATTTGGCACCGGGATTGGGGATAACCTCTCTTTTCGCATTCCTCGAAGGAAGGATTGAAGCAAGATAAGTGCTACTGATAAGAACCTGAACTGGGTTTGAAGTGTATGGGTTGCTGGAGGTGTAGGTCATGTAATGGTTACCGGCGCGCAAATTGTATCCAACGTACCTAGTTCAAATCCAGCCTGATTCTGTTTCGTTCACTTCTCGCTAATGCTCTCGAGAAAGGCGTGAATCTAACCCCCACCACCACTCAACACAGCCTAAACCGAATTATTTCAGTCATTCTTGGCAACAAATCTAGCAAGATGAAGAAGGATTGCTCTAAATTCGATACCATGGTGAAGGCAATAGGAAGTAAACATATGAACTTATACCAGTTCAATAACTTTAGCAAAAATGTATAGCGGTTCGCAGATAAAAAAAAAAATTCTGTGGAAAGCCATGATCGTCTGTCATGAAAGATGGCATTAAAAAAAAAACTTTAAAGAAAAATAGAAGAAAAACTAAGTAACGTGTTCGGTCTCCAGAATAAATTCAGATTAATAATTATCCTACTCATACACGTATATCGCGGACATTCACTAATATATATATATATATATATATATATATATATATATAACAGATGGGCTCTCTCTCTCACATACACAAACACACACACACACACACACATATATATATATATATATATATATAAGATAGACATAAATACACACATATTTGAGTTGCAGTCTCTTGTTGTTATAACGTTAATAGCTATAAATGCTCTATATCTGTATTGAGCACTTTATAAAAGTAAAAATTTACAAACTGGAATATATATGTATTAGTAGCTACCACCACCACTACTATATATATATATATATATATATATATATATAATACATACACACACACACAGGGCACTCGGGAAAATAAATCTTATAACTCATTTGTAATGGTCAACCAGTATATCACTTACCATTATTCCATGTTAAGACGCCTTCATTTTCAGTGGTGGAATTCCTTGTATTCACTTACGCACTAATACCTTTGGGAAAGGTATTAATCCGTCTCTTCCATCCAGTTATGGGTTAAATAACAGATTGCTTGCCGACTAAGACAAAAAAAAAAAAAAAAAAATAAACGTCATCTTCTAACACCTTGCATACCTGTCAGGTGTATCACCCACCTTTGTATCTGTCAGTTCAATCCGTTTCAGGACTTTACCTATCTGTAATGCGTCATAACGGCTGACGCTAAATTAGACTAAGAGGTGGACTGACAAAAGTAAACCAATCTATCGGAAAATGGAAAATTCCTAGGCTATCAAAATAAAATCTATAAAAACATTGTGATCCTATTTTGTGCTAAAGTGTTGAATCATGGCCTGTATACTTGCAACTCTTTCAAAACCGCCATAAGCGCTACCTCCTTGACAAACACAAATTACGCCAGTATGGACATCATTGGCACAAAAATAAAACCACTGCACTATAAAGGATACGTGTCCATCGAGAGCTGAAGACGCTGGAGTTCAGGGAGTTGGCCTGTAGTAAACGGAGGGACGCCAGGAAAAACACAGAAGTTCCTAAAAACGAACCCGTCTGATTGCGCAACAGATGTCAGTCAGTTAAGTGCTATACATACACACTTTGGGCGATCATGTCTCGATAGAGACATGACTGACTAGGCAGAATATTATCTCGCAGTAGGTTGCCATTGCTTTCTGCAGTAGACTGGTGAATTGTTATTATATTAATAAGTATTAATTAGCGGGGGATTAGTTTATTACTTCATGACAATAGAAAAATGATCCCCCACTTTATGCCCAGTAGAAGCTTTCTTTCCAACTATTCAATCAGTCAGTTAAATGCCAGACATACACGATTTGGGCGATCATGTCTCGAAAGAGACATGACTGACTGGGCAGAATATTATCTTGCAGTAGGTTGCCATTGCTTTCTGCGGTAGACTGGTTGCCAGCCAATGCTATAGAACCCAATCTGTCCTATTATTTAACCTATAACTAGAGGGAAGAAACGAATTAATACCTTTCCCAAGGGTATTTGCGTGTAAGTGAATGTAAGGAATTCAACTGGAATTCGAACTCTGCTCCCTGACCACAACGCACATCCGCGTAACAGACGTAGATAACTATAAAATTGCGTTACTGGATATCAGCGCTACCGTTGTTCTGTCTATCTCTCACGATATATATATATATATATATATATATATATATATATATATACACACACACACACACACACACACACACTACCGGGCATAATTATTAGGCCACCCCAGTTTTTTAATGTTGCATTTCATACTATTTTTAGTATTTATTGCCAGGTGGATAATTTTAAATGAAAATAAAATGGTTCTTTCGTTATTATTACTTTGCAAAATTTTACAAGGCAAGGAAGCAAAGACGAACTCGTCCAAATCACCCTAAATTTTCTTTCTTTCATTGATGAAACTGTAATATAGGTAATTATTATTATTTATCATTAAATTTCCTAAATTCTTCCAACCTAAAAATATTTTCTGGTTTTAAATAACCTGCAGAAGTTTTCAAACTGTAAAAAAATATCGATCAACCAGTTACAACTGTCCGCATACGGACATTTTTAAAGAAATCCTCTTCTGTGCAATCAAAACAAAACATTTTGCATTCTAATAACGTGGCAAGCAGAGATTAGGACACAGGCCGGGGCCTGATCAACCTTGGCAGCGTCAACCTGGAAGAAGGTATGATCTAAATGATGTGGTTAGGACACATCATTAGTGATGTTACCCCGGTTTACTAACGGTTTCGGTCCTTTACAAATTCAAAAAATATGCAATTTATATATAATCTCAGATAATTATATAAGCTTCCCTTTTTTTTTCTATTGCCTGTTCAATACAAGACCTAAGAGCCATTAGATCCAGCGTTACTGAATGAGATCGTTTAAGGTAGAAGATGTACATATTAATATATAGATATTGGTTAAGCGTAGCTTATAGGTGGCACAAGGCCAAAAGTATGAGACACCCAGTGAGGATTGAACTCAGTCAGTTAGGTGCCCTAGGTGATACATGCTTCGGTGATCATGTCTCTTTTGATCAAAGACTCACTAGGAAAATTTTCCCGCAGGACTTGTCATTTCTTTCTGTGGTGCATTGGTCGCCAACCAAGGATATAGAATCCAATCTGTCCTGCTACTCACCTCATAGCTGGAGAGAGAAGAGATGGATTAATACATTTCTTAAGGATATTTGCGAACAAGTGAATGAAACGAATTCGAGTGGAATTCAAACCCGGTTCTCCGATTTCTCATTCAGAGCCGGTGACTGGCAAGGCAGATAATTTTCCCGATGTAGGTTTTCATTACTTTCTGTGGTAGACTGGTTGCCAAGCAAGACTATAGAATCTAATCTGTCTTTCTATTTAGTCCATAGCTGGAGGGAGAAGAGATGGATTGATACCTTTCCTAAATGCACTTGAGTGTAAATGAATGTAAATAATTTAAATGGAATGCGAAATCCGCTCTCTAGTTTTTTTCCGAGCCGATATCCTTCACACCACAACTCTCCTTAAAATCGAACGCGCTACTCGATCGTAATTTTTTTTTTTTTTTTTTTAGAGACAAGCTTGCTAACTCTTACACTACGTCGAGATGTCCTAGATTTAAAGAGGATAAGATTATTGTGGTCAGGGGAGCATTATGTCGGGAGTCTATGAAGTGACAGATCTAGACTAGATTATCAAACGGATACAAAACACATGAAGATCAGTTGACGTCATCTACATACGGAGTATGGCTGATCCTAGCTATGTCGGTCTGAACTGGTAGATCTTAGGAATGTAGCTCGTTTGAACCTTTGCCACAGTAACAGCGACATTTATGAGAGGTTAGACATATTTCGTCTGTAGGGAAGGGGTTACAGGGTGGAAATTAATTACCCACAAACTATGGTAAGGAAACCATATTCAGACATCAAAATTGAATCATATTTTCTTCGCTTCTAAAACATTTGGGAATATCAAACCCGAAGGTATTTATAAATAGGAGAATGATTTAATTCCGCCCTGAGCCTAATATATTGCTTCCGTTTATCTGCGTATTTCTAAGCTTATCATAACGTCTGTACGTAAAATGTTCTTCGCTCCTCAAAGTAAACGTCGGGTATCCATTACAATAGAGACGGTGAATTTTTTCTTTTTATCATTTTACTCCAAGCAAAGAAATAAAGCCACTAAGACTCACGGGTTGGGGGGCGGTTACTGTGTTAGAATATAAGAAAAAACATTAAAGAGAAAAATAAAAGAACAAATCTTAACTTATTTATAAATGGAACTTTGTCTCTGTGTGTATTTGTTTCCTATAGACTCCGAAATGGCTGAACCGATTTTCTTGAAAATTTACAGAGTTGTACTATACGCATCTGCGAGTGTTCTTAGCTAGGTTTTGTGTCGAGGTACCCCCGATAAATATCGATAATCGAAAAAATCGGGTGATAGGAGTGGTCCGATTTTAATCAAATTTGATACACTCATAGACAAAGACATAAGAAACGATATTCAGAAGTTTCAAGGTTGCAGTTCTTACAATAGTGCAGAAAATCGATAATATATATAAAAGGCAAGATGTTTGTGTGTCTGTTTATCTGTCAGTATATCCTTCATACAAATCCAAACTTTTTCTCACCAAACTTCACACAAATATTCTTTGGGCTGAGTCTGAGCTCCAGGATCATGGATTAGTTTTAAAGCTTTCATTACACTCGAGCAACGCCGGGCTATACTGCTAGTTAAGTTATAAGATAATGATTAGCATTGCATTTAAATTTTGAATATCAAAGTTAAGTTGGAAGGAAGAAGCAAAAAGCGAGAGAACAAATTGTTAGTACAGAACTTACGGTTACATCCAACCATTTCAGCTGTAAAATAAGATCTTGCCGTCAATTTAGTACTGCGCTTAACCCTGGAACACTAACCACCAATTAAAGTTACACCACTGCTAACCATGGGTATATCATACTAGATTTAGAAAATATTAAACGTATATTAAATATAAATCTTTATTTGAAATATTTTTACATGCAGGCACTTCAAAATTTGTACTTTGAGTTAACATTAATAGGAACTGAAAATATTATTTAGGTCAGAAAATCAGTTACTGAAAATTTAATTAAGCTGTAATTAAAATGGCGTCATTTGCGCTGGATACTATATATCCATGGTTAGTGTTCTCTGGTTAAATTCGTAAAAATCTAGGTACCATTAAGGAAAGTAATACTTGCTACAAAAATATGGCACAAGTCCAAATTGGGGTATGGATGGTCTTTAATCTGTCTTACTTAGCTAGCCACAATCACTGACCCAGACATACCATGACTATTTTTATATTAAAACAACGCATCCTTACTAATCATTCTTACTACAGCCGCCATAATGTCTCAAATTCCTAACTTGTTTATCAAAACCATGGCAGTGAAAGTATTTCTGGAAAAGGTAAAGTAAAGCTACCTTCCGGTTGAGTGAAAGAGACTGAAGGCAAAATTCCAGGTCAGGACCAATAACATTGCAGATTTTTCTTATATTTTATCAAGAATCTCTAAATAGATGGATGTGCATTGTAGTGCAGTGGATATCGTTTCAGAACGAGAAATCAGAGAACCGAGTTCGAATTTCAGTTGAATTCGTTATATTCACTTCATTGCATATAGCCTTGGGAAAAGTATAACTCCGTCTTTTTTCCTCCAGCTATGGGTAAACAATCTTCGTCAATCCGCATTGCCAAGCGGAGTGAGTACGGCTCGTACCCTGAAATGACGGACACGAAAGCAGTGAAAGTCATTCTAAGAGGGGTTGCTTAAATGAGTAAAAAAAAAAATATCTCTAATCCAGATAAATACATAAAAGCACCATACTCTCTCTCTCTCTCTCTATATATATATATATATATATATATATATATATATATACTCTACAAATTTTTTTAGATATTCTACAGTTTCATGGCTAATATATATTTCGCAACCAAAACCTGCTGCTCGTCAGACCCAAATGATACAACAGTTATTATTCAAAATCATCCAGAAAATAATCACATATAGACACTCACGTGCCCACGTCGAGAATAGATATTTGTAACGGTAATTTACAAAACTTTTGCTCGCTGATTAAAAAAAAAAAATTCGAAAGAAAAATAAAAATATAGAAAAATTATGAACGGAAAAAGAAAAGGAAAGGAGAACGAACCGTAGACGGAGAAAAGAAATGTCATACCCCATGAAACTGTAGAATATCTAAAAAAAATTCTAGATTATATTAATGTGAAATTAATTAAATAAATAAATTTCTTTTGAGTTCGTCTCTATCGAATTTACCTAACTTAAATACCAAATATTTTACGTTTTATATATATATATATATATATATATTGTGTGTGTGTGTCATCCACATACATGCCTGTTTCGCTGTATCCCAGTTCATCAGTGTGGCTAGACACATCCACTTGCTTCTGACAGGGATCAAAACTCGACCGATTTGGTGTCAGTCGGAGTCGCTACTCCCTAAGCCATAGGCGCATGTAATCAGAAGGGAAATTTTAACGTGTTGTATATAAGCAGTGTATACACACGCCAGTCACCGAAAGAATTCACCTCTGAAGAGTTGCGCGTAAAAAGCAGGAGTGGAAACTCTTTGTAAAATTTTCTTCTAGAGAGCTCAATTGTGTGTGTGTGTGTGTGTGTGTATGTATATATATATATATATATAATGTCTACAGCTATATCATGTTGAATACACCGGTTCCCGTCCAATCACCTAAGTTAAGCAACATCGAGCCTGGTCAGTACTTAAATGGGTGATCATTTGGGAATACCAGGTGCTGTAAACTCAAGGACCAAGAATGGTCCACCGGTCCTCCAGGTTTGGGGGTTGGGTGCAGGGCTAACAACCCTGCCCTGTAAAAAAACAGTTTGTTACAGAAACAGCAACAAAAGATGATCTATTATGTCAGTCAGTTGTCATACTTGATACACGCTTGGGCGATCATGTCTCTTTGTCTCTTTAGGGGACATAACGGACTAGGCAAAAGAGTTTCCCGCAGTAGGTTGCCATTTATTTCTGCAGTAGACTGGTTGCCAGTCAAAGCTAGAAAACCCAATCTATCCTGCTATTGAACCCATAGCTGGAGGGAGAAGATGTATTCATACCTTTCCCAAGGGTGTTTGTGTGAAAGTGAATGCAACGGATTCAATTAGAATTATGACACGTTTCTAATTTGTATTTATTTTCAATTTTTCTACTTGAATTGTTTACTTATGATGCATAGGATCCATTATTGTACATAATTAGGTAAGAATGAAATTTGTATTTTATATGGATGCTACCTTATGGAAACTGAAGAGATATTGCCCCGCCCACCTCCGTCAAATAGTTTGGCGAAATGGGAACCGTGCTCTGTTTACGTTTTTAATTGCTTTAATTAAGATTTACATTGGTTTCTCACATTGACGGAGTAAATGGATATTTTATCATTGAAGCATCGTGTCTGCAACACTATTTAAAACTGAAGAACTTTCCATCGAATCCTGGCAGACTCGATGATGGCAGTTTTCTGGAGGTCTACAATCTTAGCCTCGATTCCAATTATCCTAAGCGCTTTTTCAGATTTGTAGATGTTCCAAATAAACCCGTTACTACATGAATTAGTTCTACAATCAAGTTTCTTTTCTTTTTTTAATCATTTAATACTTTCACGGCTTCTGCTACGATGCTCGCTGGTGCCCCCTATATACGAATTTACTCGAGCCACAAGATTGGCAACTAGATCCCACTCTTTTACTGTGAAACCAATACATGTAATTCTACACCATCGGCTTCTTTTCTCGCACTTCCCACTTGTGTAATTCCCTTCCATTTACTTTACTTCCCCGACAGCTACAATCTCCAAGAATTTAAATGTAAGGTCAATAGTCATCTCCTCTCTCACTAACCTGCATCCTCTCTCTCTCTCTCATGTTTCTTTCTCCGTTCACTCCACTCTCATCAGTATACTCATCCTTCTCTTACCCACTTCCTGACACCCCTATAACCTACTATTTCTCATAACTTTCCTTCCATGTAACTCCCTGCAAAACAGTGGTAATAAAATGCATTGCTTGGGGCGATATGATTATAAAAATAAAAAAAATCACCCCAAGCTAAGCAAGGCTGCCAATTTGTGCAAGGGGTTCTTCTATATTCCGTGTTACTTAAGGACG
Organism: Ascarosepion bandense; assembly: GCA_037127315.1. Taxonomy (NCBI): domain Eukaryota; kingdom Metazoa; phylum Mollusca; class Cephalopoda; order Sepiida; family Sepiidae; genus Ascarosepion; species Ascarosepion bandense. The sequence goes on from JBBBDQ010001682.1 coordinate 968,535, forward strand.
TAGACAATCATGGCCTTCCACATTACCCTCTCCCTTGTAGCTCTTAACACTCCTTCTCTTTTTACTCCTTACGAAATCCAATTCTCCAAGATTTTGTTCAGCTTTGCAGTGGCCAGCTATTGAACTCACAGCTCTTTGAGTCAGGTCGACGTTTCCGGGATGTGTTTTGGTCAGGTCGACGTTTCCGGGATGTGTTTTGGTCAGGTCGACGTTTCCGGGATGTGTTTTGGTCAGGTCGACGTTTCCGGGATGTGTTTTGGTCAGGTCGACGTTTCCGGGATGTGTTTTGGTCAGGTCGACGTTTCCGGGATGTGTTTTGGTCAGGTCGACGTTTCCGGGATGTGTTTTGGTCAGGTCGACGTTTCCGGGATGTGTTTTGGTCAGGTCGACGTTTCCGGGATGTGTTTTGGTCAGGTCGACGTTTCCGGGATGTGTTTTGGTCAGGTCGACGTTTCCGGGATGTGTTTTGGTCAGGTCGACGTTTCCGGGATGTGTTTTGGTCAGGTCGACGTTTCCGGGATGTGTTTTGGTCAGGTCGACGTTTCCGGGATGTGTTTTGGTCAGGTCGACGTTTCCGGGATGTGTTTTGGTCAGGTCACCACGTGTCCACAGGTAGATAAAAACATTGGTTGAATTCTAAAAAAACCCCACACACCCTACCCTAAGTTTGGGTTAAAATTCTCCCTTTATGTGCAGTGTCTCCACAGGACATGGCTCTCCATAGTTTTGTCATTTACATTGTCTTTTCATTATCTCTAAACTCTGTTCCAACGTCCATTTTGTGAAGCTCGTTAAGTGTGTCATGCCTTATTTTGTTCTGTACCTCAGTCCATCCTCTGGGTAACAGTTTTCAAAGCCTTCTTTCCTCATTACGTGCCCCAGAAATTTCCTGATCAGTATAAGTTTTTTTACCGTCTCCTTTTTCACTAAAACCTCGTCTTTGCTCAAATATTAGGTTTATGTGTACCTCAGCATTTTGTCTCGCCACATTTCTGTTGCTTTAAGTCTCGTGTTTGAGAAAATTGTTCAACATTCATTGTGTTAAAGTAGAAAAAATATTAAGTAACAGTTCAGTACTCTTATCTTTACTTCTAAAGACGTTTTATATCTCTTAAAACTCTTTTGGACCTTCGGTGGTATCTAGTTTAAGAAGTCAGTTAAGTGCCATACGTGATACACACTTTGGGCGATCATATCTCGAAAGAGACATGACTGATTGGGTAGAAGATTATCTTGCAATAGGTTGCCATTGCTTTTGGCGGTGGACTGGTTGTCAGCCAGGGCTATAGAACCCAATCTGTCCTATTATTTAACCCATTAAAAAGTCGGATTAATACCTTTCCCAAGGGTATTTGGGCATAAGTGAATGAGAGGAATTCAACTGGAATTCGAACTCGGAACCCCGATTTGTAGTTCCGAGTTCACCACAACGCACATCCGCATAATAAGCGACATTCTGTCAAAACCCGGGATTGAATTAAGGACATTTAGATTTTCAGCCTAAAGTTCTCCCAACTGAGCTATTTCGGCTATTAAGAGAAGTAAATTTCTGAAATCCTCGCCTATGAACAAGATAACGGGAAACCACTCAATCTTTTCCAATAGTGTGACAATTCACAGATTAAAAACGTGTTATTTTAGTTCTAATTAAATTATATTCTTAAGCCAGTGGGTTTGGGTGAGTGAAAGCCCAACACCTGGATATTCTGATTGGCGTTTCATCTAAACTCCGGCTCAAAGCCAAAGATTGCTAAGTCAAGGTTGTCCTTGTCAAAACGCCAGTATAAAGAAACTGACGAAGCGGTTTGTAGAGAGTATTGAATAGCGGTGTCAATGTCGGTAATCAATGATTAAATAAGGTAGACTATATTTTTGTCAAGGGACAGTGGCGAACAGCGATAACTTAAACCCTAATTTCTGCAGTCCATCAAAATTGTCCCCCATTCTTTGTAGCATTTTGTTTGTACTGGTTGACCGCTTGGACAAAAAGATTAAGATTGTCAAGTCGCATGATGATTACGGAAGAATAAATTAGCTTTTATTTTTCAAACTGAAACAACAGTAAAATGGTATTTTTGAGTAATTTTAGTAGGGCTTAAAAGACACCTTCCAAGGTAATACATCGTGTACACATTGACGTAAATAGGTTAAAATTGATAGTTTATACATTTTTACGTTTTTCTTAAAATATTTGTTCCTTTTTGGACTTTTTGTAACAAAAAGTCTTCATTCTGCATTGGTACATATATCGTCACATAGTCAAAGACGAAATCGCAACATCAAAGTTCTTTTAATCTCATAGACAAACACTGAAGTTTTTTCTTTTGTTTAAAAGCAAAATTTGATTTTCTTTTTATGTGAACATGCGTTTATTACGTAGTTTCATTTTGAGTTGTTTATAAACATTTTAAATGTGATGATTGAAATACTTGCGTGAATATCAACACCTAAGTAAGGAACGCTAAACACAATTGTGAGAATAGCCATTTGCATACAGGAAACATTCGGCATAAAATCTTTTTCCTAAAACAGATTTGCAGGAAACTGGTAATATTAACTAATTCTTTGTGAGGAAACATTTGGCATTGAGGCCCAAAGAATTGTCGATTGAAATTTATAAAATCTTTTTTTTTTAAAACTGTTTGTTAGGAAAACAGTTTTTTCAGCTTCATTGTTACTAATCGCCCCCCCCTTTTTTTAAAAATATTAATAGGAATTTCCTTTCTAACATTTTGTTTGAAGTAGTGTGGAAAACAAACATTAATTCTGTCATTATTCTCCCTTTCAATGGTACCGACGTGGTGCAATGGTTAGCAAGCTTGTCTCGCTTGAACCTATTACAACTGAGTAGTGATTTCGATCCTCACTGGGTACCCCAAATCTTCGGCTTTGTGCAACATCTAAGCGGCGCTTAGTAAATCATTCTCCTTTTCAGTTCCATGCACAATCTTTCATATTGTGATTGTGTCTGTCCTTACCTCCGTTAGTTCGTTTGACTGTTACGCCCTGCCAATACCTCATATATGGACTTATGTTTTGATCACGTAGAAAGAGGTGAAGACACTATTTGGTTTCAGTGAGAAAATTAAAGTAGATAATGGAGAATTGGATTTCGTTGCTAAGACACTTTGATTTTATTTTTGACATAATTATATCAATTTGTGCGAAGTCTAGTACTTTTCATTTCATGCATAAGAACAATCCTTCCGTTCGTCTCTTTCATCTGTTGGCTCCCACATTATACTACTTGCAGATCTTCATTTGTATTATAATTTTTTTCAAATTCTACCTCAAGCAAGGTGATACCGCTATTAGTGCGCAGTGGTTTACATTGAGAGGGGGGGGAAAGAACAAGTTACAGAAAATGTCTAAGAAAGAATAAGAGAAAGATTGGATTCAAGAAGATAGAAGATGACAATTGACGTATTTAAATCTTCGGAGATTGTAGCTATCAGGGAAGCAATTAAATGTGCAATATATAAATAGCGGGGGGGGGGGGCAGATCACACGACAGTTTCCATTTTACCAGGCTGTAAACCTGAGGGAGAATAAGAAACGGAGAACCTCTCCCAAAATAGCACGCACATGTTAAAAAAAAAAAAAGAAAAAAAAAAGCCACTCTAGTTTGGCATTCCTTTCACACTTACTGAACTGGCTTCTTCCCATCTGTCAAAAATCATCCTTCTTCACTTTGTCACAACTTGCCTTCACCCTGAGTTGATGTTCGGAGTATGCAATGAGGTCATATTGAGAACTCGTATCTCCATGCAAACTCGCCGTTCCGCACAATCATTCTGGCTATGGCGAAAAGTGTGAGGACCATTGTGCGTTTCAAACCCTCCTATAAAGGGGGCCACATTATCACATGCATCTACGTCAAGATGTAATACATTTTCAGGCTCCATGCGAGGGACCAGATTTTCTACATATTTCCAGAGCGGATATATGTGTGGGCTGTGATAAGCGTGCCCAGCAATCTCTTCCGAATTACTGCATCACCTGTACTCGGGAGATTCAGCTGCACCCATTCTGAACCTGATATCGTTTCACGCCATGTCAGGGAGAACTCTGATCCAAAACACCGTTTAATCATGGCGACCTTGATACACACACTATTTTTAGACGCACATTATCGAACAACAGAAAGAGTAAGGCAATCACCAAAAATCCAGTGTCCGTAAATAACATCGACTGTTGAATTATTTTTAAAATTGAGTCACTCAACAATACACGAATTAGTCACATGTCATGTCCACCAACGAGTGAAAGCGCTTTCACACTGACGCCATGTAGATATCGCTAAATACATTTTTTATGATTATTACAATTTTAAATAATATAAAAGGTTGAAGGCTTTATTATAATAAAACAAGGATATTTCAACAATGTGCCGTCCGTGTTTAATAAAATTACGAATATAAAATTAGACAAAAATTTCTCAAAATTAGTAAGACAATATATCACGGTTTTTCGCGGAATCCCTAGCGATTTCATGTTTATAGTCTTAGGTATGACAATAGGCTACATCCGGCAGCAAGGTATCTGTTCGGTAGATTGGAGGTTTTGAAGAGCGTGGATTGCTTTTGTTCTTCGGTCCACCCGCACCCCAACCGCCAAAAATATGAAAGTATAAAATTACGTTTTTTTTTTTATAATAAAAATGATCAGTAATACAATTTTATAGAATTATCAAAACACATTTTAAAGCAAAATGACATTTACGTTAAAAATATTTAGATTTCGGCATTAAATAACCCACAGATGTTGATATACCGCTAAACGAAATCAACCAACAACCATGAAATTAGTCTTTGATGACATTAATCCATATATCCTAAATAAATCAAACTATTCCAAAATATAACTTTAACATACGACAAACCTGTCGCCCATTCTAGTAACCATGTCCCCATAAACGTGCATATACACAAAAGCTGCGTATCATCCACCATCTATTCAAGTGCGTAAGCGGAATAACAATGTTATTACTTCGAAGCATTCCCACCAAAAAATGACAAAAATCAACATGACCCATAAGAAGCTGGTATTCCGTTAAACAAACAAAATCTCATGCAACCCTAGGGTTTAGGAAAACAACAGTTGAGAAACTTACCTGGCCCCCGGCCTTCCGGCTGGGGTCCAAAATGACCAAAAAAAGACCAATTATGACCAGTTTAGACCGGTTCTGAACTTATCCACTGCGGTGGATAGGTAATATTTGACCAGTATCTGGGCGTACGCGTACGTTCTGAATGATTTGGGCACTAGAGGTGAAGAAACCCTGAAACGCATGACCTTTTTATGTACACATAGAATTGCCATACATAAAAAGAAAAATTGAAAATTATTTTAAAACTAGGAAGGCACGACGATTGGTAAATATAATGTTCGCTTATAAAGATTTTAAAATAACCCCAACAAATCTTTGAAGTATTTTAAAAATATTTTGGAAATTTTCTAAAATATTACAATTAAAAAAAAAAATGAAAGCAGTTTTTTTTTAAAATTTGATTATTAATCGAATTTTTTTTATTCTTCAGACAACGTCTTTAATTTATATTATTTATTAAAGCAATTATCAAATTAAATAATGTCTTAATTATATTGCATTTTTTATTTTATTATTGGGAGCAGATTTTGAGAAATAAGGGCAAAATTTTTCGAAAAAATTTTTACATTCCCCAGTGAGTCCTGCGTTTAAATAATAAAACCAATGATCGCAACAAAATTTAATTTAAAATTTTATGAATTTACGCGGGAGGGAACTGATGTAAAAAAAAAAATTCACCAAGATCATTTAAAAAATAATACTTTCAAAAATAATTTCATTAATTTTTGAATACATCCTGAAAGTTTCATTGAAATCCATCAATTATTTGATTTTTACAAGAATTTAAATTTGTTAAACAAATAAAATCTCGTGAAACTGTAGGGTTTAGTGAAAGAACAGTTGAGAAACACCCGTTCTGAATGATTTGGGCGCCATTCATGTTATTCATTTGAGAACCCAGATCTGACGAGGATATTTAAGAACTCGCTTGATTTCTTTTTTTTAATTTTTAATTTTTTTATAATTATATCGCCCCAAGCAGGGCATTTTACTGCCACTGTTGTGCAGGGGGTTACATAGAGGGGAAGTTATGAGAAAGTGATAGGTTATAAGGGGCGTCAGGAAGTGGGTAAGAGAAGGATGACTGTAGTCATAAAGTGAGGAATCAGTTTATATATTGATTGTCATACAAAATTGATCCCCCACTTTATATTTACATAATAATTTCTTGTCTGTTTATAAGCCATAGAAAACGAATCAATCAAGCAGTCGATGAAATACTGATTAGCTACACATGCATGTCTTTTAGATTTATTTACATTCTCTGGAATGTATAGAATTTCTTTTTATAATCTTTACTGCCACTGTTTTGTAGGAGGTTACATAGGAGGAAAGTTATGAGAAAGTGACAGGTTATAGGGGGTGTCAGGAAGTGGGTAAGAGAAGGATGAGAATACTGATGAGTAGAGTGGACGGAGAAAGGAGCATGAGAGAGGATGCAGGTTAATGAGATAGATGACTATTGACTGTACATTTAAATTCTTGGAGATTATTGGAGCTGTCCGGGAAACAAGTAAATGGAAGGGAAGTGCGAGAAAAGAAGCTGATGGAGTAGAATTTGCGTTTACATTTTATCGGTTTCACAGTAAAACGGTGGGACCTAATTGCTAATCTTGTTGCTCGAGTAAATCCATATATAGGGGGCACCAGTGAGCTAAGTTCATTGTTTGATTTTTGTGGAGGGTGAGTCATAGGAAAAAAATGTTTAGTCTAGGGGTAGAGTAAAATCAGAATATGCGGATAGTTTAACGATGACTGTTCAGAAAATTAAATCGGAGTGCCGTGCTTAAATTCCAGGTTTTTACTATCGCACTAATATCGAAAGTAGCAGTGGAGAGTGACAAGAAAGGACTACAAATAAACTTTAAGAAAACTGAGTGCATGGTCATCAGCAAAAGATACAACCCAAAATGCCAAATACAGGTAGGGGATAACAGAATCAAACAAGTCCAAGAATTTAAGTACCTAGGAAGTGTTCTAACAGGAGATGGAAAGTGCGACACGGAGATCCGAAGGCGAATTGGCATGGCAAAGGACGCGTTCCAGAAGATGAGCAAAATACTAACACACAGGAAAATCTCAATAGAAACGAAGAAAAGAGTGCTAGACTGTTACGTGATGTCAGTTCTTCAATACGGCTGTGAATACTGGACAATATCATCGAAAATGAGGACAAAACTGGAAGCGGCCGAAATGTGGTTCTACAGAAGGATGCTACGGATATCGTGGACTGAGCATATGCTTGTATGCTCAGTCCTTTCTTGTCACTCTCCACGTATGCCAGCGGAGGATTCTGAAAATTTTTCAAGAGTTTCTATATTGAGGTACAACGATGGCCTTCTGGGTATATTTTTATATGGACATTTTAACTTGTTTTGGTGCCAGAAACCCGCCCTTAATATTTCTAAAAGTGTTTTTGGATTGTACATTTAACAGCGTCTACTGTAAACTTTAAACTTAATCATTCAAAAATTAAAGATTTGCGGAAATATGTTTTGTTTGGAATTTTGTCTTCATTTTGGTATGTATGGCCCTCTCCCAATGTTTGTAAAAGTATTTTGATACACTCTGAATATTGAATAAATAAAAATAATGAAAAAAAAAACACTTCTTAAAAATAGGCCACTAACTTCAATTTCAAAATTACTTAGTAAAAAAAAAAAAAATGGCAATGATTATTTAAAAAAAAAAGCAGAACAAAAAAATGATGATTAGAATTGTAATAAGACCTTAGCATATGAATTATTAATTTTCTTTGTACTTGAGAATTAACAAAAATATTAAACACTGCCTTTGTGTGCGGGTACCTCCACTCATTTTTAATATCGAAATTTCAAACTGAATTTTTAAAAATAAATACGTTTTCTAGAAATTTAATTTTAATTGCAAGTTAAATGATTAAATCTATTTCCAGTAAGCAAAATACTCTGTATTTTAAAAAGAAATTGATTGGCATCTAAAATTTTTAGATTTTTTAATCTTTCAATTTTAAGAGGTCGAAACTTTTGTAAACTAGAGTTAATTCTCGGTTTTCAAAATCTCGCAAAAAATAAAATATACATCTATGATGCATTATTCTTGGAAAATTATCAAATGTAATGTTAAATTAATCACAAGTAATATTTATAGCATGAAATTTACAATAAAACTATTTCTTAAACACAGTTCAACTTTCTGACCTTTCCACAGTATGTGTTGACAGATACGGGATAAGTTTATGGCGATCGAAAGTGCAATTTTTTTCCGATAAAGGGAAGAAACTCTGAAACACATGACCTTTTCATGTACACATAGAATTGCCATACATAAAAAAATTGAAATTTATTTTAAAAATACGAAGACACGACGATTTGTATTATTTTTTAATTTTCGATTAGTAAATATAATCTTCGCTTAAGAAAAATTTTAAAATAACCCCAACAAATCTTTGAAGTATTTTAAAAATAATTTTGAAACTTTTCTAAATTATTACAATAAAAAAAGTATTTTTTTTAAAATTTCATTATTAATCGAAATTTTTTATTCTTCAGACTACAATGTTTAGTTTATATTATTTATTCATACAATTAAAACTTATCAAATTAAATAATGTCATAGTAATATTGTCATATTTTATGATTTGAAGCAGATTTTCGCAAATAAAGACAATTTTTCACAAAAATTGATTTACATTTCCCAATAGGTCCTGCGTTTACAAAACAAAATTTAAATTATTAAAATCTCATGAATTTACGTGAAGGTGGGAACAGAATATTTTTACCAAGATTATTTTTAAAAAAAATAATTTAAAAAATAATTTCATTTGTGAATAAATCCTGAAAGTTTCATTAAAATCCAACAATTATTTTATTTTTTGCAAGAGTTTCCAAATTAATGTCTTTGTCATCGGAAAAAAAAACTGAGTTATGTAATATTACGTTTTCCATTGTAAACTCTCGCAACGATAACTAAAATCAAAACGAGATTTTTTTCCAAAATTTTGAACGTGTTAAAAGGATTTTAAAAATTTCTTAAAATACTTTGATTTTTATTCCTTAATAATATAAACATTTTGATGGAAAAAGGTTCGTTTTTATTAAGTTTGGGACCATTTTTATTTATATTATTCTGTTTTTTCGGCGATTTAGTGGCTGTACCTAAAATGCAGGTTTCATCAAAAATTACAAAGTGCTGTGGTTAAGTTTTTCATGCAATTTTATATTTTTCTTTTCAGAATATGAATTATATAAAAATTATCTAGGTGTTTTGTTTTTCCGAGTTCTTTCGGCTATACTTTTAGCCATTATCAAGGATGAATGTTTTACATGTAACTGAATATGAGCAATGTTTATGTGTGTGCGTGTAGTGTCATGTATATGTTTTATATTCCGAACACTGTCAGCACATTGTTGCTGTGTTCGTAGTTTTAAGTGTTGGATTATTTTTAACCTATTATTCTACGGATAGTGTTTGTGTATGTACATTGTACAAAACACGCTAAAATGTTTGGCTTCTTCCGTGCGCCCATAGCTCTGAGTTAGAATCGCCGACTGAGGTCAATTCGGTCGGGTTTCAATCCTGGCTAAAAAACAATCGGATGTCTAACCGTACTAATGAGCTGTGATACAGCGAAACAGATCTGTGTGCGGACACACACACACACTTTTTTTTAAAGTGTGTATTACGTCTATCTACCTGAGCCTTTTAGGAAACTTTTTTTTTTTTTTATTTCAAACTTTATTCATTAGTGTATATCTGTGTTTGAAATAGCCACTCAAAATACAATAGTGAGAGAATCACAGATGGTGCCTCTGAAGTTTGAATAAGTTTAGAATTGTGACTAAAATGCTTCCTCATAGAATTTCATAGAAATCACGGAAAGGTGAGGAATATATCACCTGTATTGCTGCTTAAAATAAGAGCTAAAATGAAAATTCTTTATTAAAGAAAAATAGTACTTTTTAAATTTTTAATGTCCTTTCAAGATTTAGGCGAGCATGACTCTCCTCGTTTTCTTATTATCGAGGGTATTGCCATCTATTCTTGGGGGAAGGATGGAAAAGTGGTTTCTCGTTGCCTTTTTCCAGGATTTGGTATTGAAAATCTTCCTTTCCTAAAGAGACAGGTCTACGTTGCTAATTTCACGCTTAGCTGGAGTTGGGGGAGAACTGACAGTCCTGCCTTTCGATTCCGACCTGAGTTCGATAATGAACGTAGCAGGCTAGCCTGTAATTCCAGAAGCCTTAGTTTTGCTTTTGGTTAGTGTTGCCGTCTCTTTTTAGTTTTTTTTTTAAAGGTTGATTTTTCTTTAATCATATCACCCCAAGCAAGGCATTCCACTGCCACTATAGCAAAGGGGGTTACATAGAGCGATTGGATATAGGAAATGTCAGAAGGAGGGTGATAGACGAGTAAGGAGGTACATAGGAAGAGTGTTTGAGAGAATGGGTGCGAGTTAGTTTGTTAGGTGTCTATTGACCTTACATTTAAACTCCTGGAGGTTGTAGCCGTCGGGGAAGCAAGCATGTGGAAGGGAATTCCACAGGCGGGAATTGCGAGAAAAGAAGCTGTTGGAGTAGAAATTGCGGTTACATTTTATCGGTTTCAATGTCTAAGGGTGGGACCTAGTTGCTAATCTAGTATCTCGTGCAAATTCATACCTAGGGGGCACCAGTGATCAGAGCAGAAGCCGTGAAAGTATTTATAGAAGAGGCACAGGGAAGCCACGTCACGCCAGTGAGAGAGTGACTGCAGGCGGTCAGCCAAGTCGGTATCTATCACATTACAGATTCTCCGTTGTATTTTGTCAAGAACTCCGAGGAGAATAGCAGGGGCACCCGACCAGATGTGGCAGCAGTATTCAATACACAGGCGGATGGTAGATTTATATATGTGCAGGATAGATTCAGACGGAAAGAACTTCCGAGCCCTGCACAGAGAGCCGGCTTTCATAGCAGCGGATTTAGCAATGGATTTGACGTCGTCATTCCACTTGGTCCGCTGAGAGTGTCAGGCCAAGCAGGCGTAGTGTTTTACTCTTTGGGAGGCAAGCCTGTTCCATGCTAATGGGAGGGAGATGCGGTTGTCTATGGTGGTTAATTGATAGCAGCTTCGTTTTGGAGGAATTGAATTTTATGAACCATATCTTACCCCAATCTACCACGGATTAGAGGTCCTTTTCAAGCTTGGCAGCGAGGTTTGCCTTGTCGCCAACACCAGATTTTTGATCGAGTCGAGAGTAAACTGTGGTGTCATCGGCGTACATGCCTACTTGGGATGTTATGGCATCGTGGAGATCATTGATGTAGATCAGAATGTGCGTAGGACCTAGGATTATTTTTATTTTGTTTTCGATTTTGTTTCTCTTTGTTCCATCTTCGTATAATGATCATCTTTGTGTGTGTGTGTGTTTTTCCGGCATTTCATATCGCGTCTCGTTGATGTCTTCTTGCAAGACAAAACAGTCTATATAAATGTTTGATGCTATACGTAATGCAATATTAGTAAATGCCATCTTGATGGATTCAGTCTTGTGCCGAAATAAAGCGAAGGCTGGTGAAAATTTGATGTTTCATTTTGTTTTAATTCCTTTCTTTTTCTTTCCTCTCTTTTTTTTTCTTTTTTTCTTTTTGAACAGGGCAGTTGGTAGTCCGCTAGTTATGGACCCGAATACTATTTGCAGAAAAAGTCGCAGACTAGCTGGCAAACAACACAATATCTGCAAGAACGAGCAAGAAATTGTACGGGAAATTGCAAAAGGCGCCAAATTAGCGCTGTCAGAATGCCAATACCAGTTTGCTGCCCGACACTGGAATTGTACGACCGCCAGACGCTCATTTGGGAAAATTCTTCGTCGAGGTCAGTGAACATTGGGTATCGCGTATTTTTCAAGGGTCTTAATAGCAAAAAAAAAATAATTTTTTTATACATAATTTTATTTTTAGCCACTAAAACACACGGGATTACTGGGTGTGAAAGAGTTACGAACTCACACCCTTTCACACCCACTAAAACTGGGTGTGAAAGAGTTACGAACAATTTCTAAGGAGCGAGAACAGTGGAAGAGTAATTAGGTGGACAGTAGAAAGCGATTGATAGTCCATTTATATTTTTGAAGATTAATGTTGTCTGGAAACCATGGAGACGTAAAAGCGTTCCAAGGGCGAGAAAATATTAGCATAGAATTGACGGTTACGCCTAATCAGCTCAGCTATAACTGGTGAGTAGTCTTGTATTGTGCTTCAATTCGAAGAATTGAAACACCATAGGGAAAAACTGATCGGAAAACTTACATTGATAATGTATAAATATAGAAAAGACACACTGGAAGATAACCTTACGTCTGTGGGAAAGTGACCGAAGCCGAGATGCCAGATTAGGACCAATAATATTGCTGATTTATTTTATTGAGGGGTTCTAGATACATAGCAGAAGCACCGGAACATATGAGGCAGTAATATTCTAAGAATGGATGAATGGGACATGAGGAGTGCATAGTAAGTTATTCAAGTTAATGTACAAACTCTTGGATTAATCGCGACGCCTTAGCTAAAATTCAAAAAGAAATACCCGGGTATATGATGTAAAAAGTTGATGCTTAACACACACACACAATAACATTTTAATGTTATTACAATGGTTTATAAAAGCATAATATCACTACACAAAAATTTTCATGTTTCAGAACAATACTGTTCTTAAAGTGGTATGTTAAAATAAATGGTGAAAATGATTTTTTTTAAATATAAGATGAATTCATGATTATTTAGAAAATTATGGAGAAAATGCTTTAGGTGTGTCAATATTGTTCATTCAAAAATGAGAATTATGTAACCATGGGGATTTAATATTTGGGTTATGAAAGGGGGGTAGGATGACTTGGATCTAGACATGTCACTTTTTAATTTTGTCTAGATAAGATACACAGTGGGACCTTAGAGTTTTTTTTTTTTTTTTTTTTTTTTTTTTTTTTTTTTAAATGAGTAGACAATTTCAACAGCAGGTTGAATTTTAGATTTTTTTTTTTATTGCATTCATATATATAAACCAAATTATATTTACGAAATTGGTATTAACCGACGTATTTAAATTTATTTGTTTGAACATTATTTTTTATGGATATTCATATTTGTGTAGATAGATTTTTTTTTCTATAATTAAACAGGATATTTTTATCTATCAACCGGCCAAGATACTCGAGAAATCTTATTTGGAAAATATCTATGTTCCGGCAGGATTTGAACCTGCATACTGCCATATATCGGAGTGATGCCACCATGAGATCGGGTGTGTCTTACCACTGAACTATAGAAGATATAGTAACTAAATTGGAAGGACAATTCAGAAATGTACGTAACCCTGGTAAAATAATAATATACCGTTAACGAAAACACTGTGGAATTTACAATGACTATGATCCTAACAGCGATCGTTGAATCAATCGGTAACCTTAGAGCATTGTTTCGTTTAGCGTTTCATTATTTCGGTACATTTTTTTTAAAACTAATGTTTCTTGTAATACAAGGCCCAAGAGCCACAAAAGGTAGAGGGTTACTGTTGAGCGTAAGGGAGGGCAAGAAGTGAAGTTTTTGTGGGCTTTGCAGGAAATACAACGATTAACTCTATACGTGAAGAGATCAAGATTCAATTAGTGTATAAAATTTCAGAGTTGATTAGGAGACCTTAGAAGTATAGAGCTGAAGAAGACTTTAGAAGGAACCAGAAACCCAGTCCTAACCAGAAACCCAGGGATAAACCTCTGCTCCTGTTCAAAAGTCCAGGGAGAAACTTTAGAAGAATAGTGAAAGTCCGAATTAAGCTTTTTAAATACACATTCTGCTGATTTCTCCCTCCCCTCTTTAAAAACATTTATATTTGGTTGAATTCCTTGATTTAACTTACACGCAAATATTTTGGGAAAGGTATTAATCTTTTCCCTTCAGCTATGGGTCAAATAACAGGACAGATTGGGTTCTATAGCTTTGATTGGTAATCTACTATGGGAAAATCGTTTGCCCAGTCAGTTATGCCTCTTTCGAGACATGATCGCCTAAGCGTGTATTCCGTACTGACTGACTGATCTCTATTTGGGATCGTATCCTAATATGAACTAAAGCAATCAAAGACAATATTTCGAAATTATATGGAAATTACCGAAATTGGAATTAACCGACATATTTAAATTTGTTTGAACATCATTTTTAATAGATGTTCTAAAAAGAAATCAGAATATCTAAACTTATTTATAAGTGGAACTTTGTGTGTGTCTGTTACCTATAGTCTTCGAAACGGCTGAATCGATTTCCTTAAAAATTTACACAGTTGTACTATAAGCGTTTGCGAGTGTTCTTTGCTAGGTTTTGTGTTGAGGTATCCCCGATAAATATAAAAAAAATCGATAATAAAAGAAAAAACAAGTTATAGAAGGAGTGGTCCGATTTTAATCAAATTTGATACACTCATAGACAAAGACATAAGAAACGATATTCAGAAGTTTCAAGGTTGCAGTTCTTATAATAGTGCAGAAATTTGATTTTTATATATATATATATATATATATATATAGGCAAGACGTTTGTGTGTGTGTGTGTGTGCCTGTTTATCTGTCTGTATGTCTTTTATATAAATCCACAATTTTTATCCGATTCTCACCAAACTTCACACAAATATTCTTTAAGCTGAGTCTGAGCTCCAGGGCCATGGATTAGTTTTAAAGATTTCATTACAACGCCGGTCTATACTGCTAGTCTATTTAAAAAGCTTAATGAATACTTAGTCTTTTCAGAATTTCTTTGGTAATGGGATTGAGATGTTTCCATTCATATTTATCTTGCAACCAAAAAATATGGCCACTCTTATTACGCTAAAACTACAAGACATAAACATATTCGACATTTTATCAGAACAGGAGGCTTGAAAAGAAATAATACATACTAATGGTATAAAAATGAACGCGACATCTACCCAAGCAATGGAAAAAAATCGCCATGTAAGTGCCGTACGTGATACACTCTTAGGCGATCATGTCTCTATCTTTTCCTGACAGATTAGGCAGAATATTTTCTAGCAGTATGTTGCCTAATTTTTTGCGGTAGGCCGGTTGCCAACCAAGGCTATAGAACCCAATCTGTCCATCTCTTCAACCCATAGTTGGAGGGAGAAGAGATGGATTAATACCGTTCTCAAGGGTATTTCGCAAAACTCTACCCTATTCCATTACCTAAAAAATTCTAAGTTTTCTTATATCATTTCATCAGATTTAATATTTCATCAGATTTAATATTTTAAATTTTCTATTAAAATACCTTTATCGTTATTAAGACTTTTTATGCTTCATTGCGAAATGTTATTTAAATATTTTTTATTCCTGAAGCGTTTCTCAACTCGTGGTCCCGAGACATCCTCTATCCCTCCTATCATTTTGAATTGTCATTGAATTTTCCCCTTTTTTAAAATAAGATGGCTCTGTGTCTATTCACCATAAGCCTATTTTTCCCGAAAATAATTTCGTTATAAATTCAAAAACTTCAAAAATAGATAATCTCCTAAACAAATGTTTAGAGGTAAATGCTTGAAATTCACCCGGGACATTCCAACCCAGTCTTTTATTATAAATATAGGAAAATTCCTTCATCCCTTTAATTTAGGCTCCTCTTGTTTCGGGGTTCGCTTTTGCCCTCTATTACTCCCCTACCCTCCGAATGACCGAGTACTGGCCAGCCTGATAAGGGGATCCGGGCAGTGCTTTATGACCCACTATATTTTATCAGTATATATATATACACACACACACACACACACACAAAATGTCTATTCCAATATGGACATGTGAGCATCTATGTAAAATAAAATAAATTTTTGGTGGGGGATATTTTGAGGACCAACTGTTGTACCATTTGGATCTGACGAGCCTCGATAATAACATCAGGACGTGGTGAAATATGTATTACCCATTGTAATAATCTAAAATCTTTTATAAATAAATGTGTTTGTATATATATATATATATATATATATATATCATCCGCAGACAGATCTGTTTCGCTGTATCACAGTTCATCAGTACGGTTAGACTCCGATTGCTTTTTAACCCAGGAATGAAACCCGACCAAATTGGCGTCAGTTGGCGATTCTACCTCTGGGCTATGAGCGTTCGGTGGAAGAAGGCAGACTTTTTAGTGCATATATTATCATTATACGCGCCCAATAGCCAGAGTGATCTAATTCATTTTACTGAATGAGCGATGCGTAGATGCCAGAGTAGCTATTGTTTTTCAGTCTACCATTCTTCCAGAGTGCTCAATGAGTTTGTGAGAGCGTAAATATTGTCATCCGCAGACAGATCTGTTTAGTACGATCAGACTCCGATTGCTTTATATATATATATATATAATCATTTCACCCCAAGCAAGGCATTCCACTGCCACTATTGCGCATGGGGCTACATAGGGGAAGGTAAAGAGAAGGAGTGGTTAGACATAGGGAATGTCAGGAGGAAGGTGACAGATGAGTAAGGATACCGAGGATGAGGGTTGGGCAGATGGGAAGAGTGCTTGATAGAATGGGAGCAGGTTAGTGTGTTAGGAGGTGTCTCTTGACCTTACATTTAAATTCCTGGAGATTGTAGCCGTCGGAGAAGCAATCGTGTGGAAGGGAATTCCACAGTCGTGAAGTGCGAGAAAAGAAATTGTTTGGAGTAGAAGTTGCGGTTGCATTTTATCGGTTTCACTGTAAAAGGGTGGGATCTAGTTGCTAATCTAGTATCTCGTGCAAATTCGTATTTAGGGGGTACCAGTGATCTAAGTTCATCGGAGCAGAAGCCGTGAAAGTATTTATAGAAGAGACACAGGGAAGCCACGTCGCGCCTGTGGGGGAGAGACTGCAGGCGGTCTGCCAAGTCGGTATCTATCATATTACAGACCCGCCTCTGAACCTTATCGAGAAGCCCGAGGAGAATAGCAGGGGCACCCGACCAGATATGGCAGCAGTATTCAATGCACGGGCGGATGGTAGATTTATATGTGTGCAGGATAGATTTAGACGGAAAAAAACTTCCGGGCCCTACACAGAGAACCGACTTTCATAGCAGCGGATTTAGCAATGGATTCGATATAGTCATTTCATTTGAGGTCCGCTGAAAGTGTGAGACCAAGGAGGCGTAGTGTTTTACTCTCTGGGAGGCAAGCCTGGTCCATGCTAATGGGAGGTAGGTGAGATTGTCGATGATGGTTTACTGAGAGTAGCTTCGTTTAAGAAGCATTAAAATTTACTCGCCATTTCTTACCCCAGTCCAATATGGATTGGAGGTCTTTTTCAATCTCGGCTGCGAGGTTAGCTTTGACGCCTACACCAGATTTTTATTGGAGGCGAGAGTAAACTGCGGTGTCATCGGCGTACAAACCTACTTGGGCTTTTATGAAATCAGGGAGATCATTAATGTATATCAGGAAGAGTGTAGGACCTAAGATGGAGCCTTGGGGGACACCTGCTTTTGTATGGTAGTTCTGGGAGGCATGTCCGTTTAATACCGCCTTCATTGTGCGGTTAGAGAGGAATGACTGGATTAGTTCAAACAAATGTCCAGTTATACAATAGCTCCGCAGTTTACATAGAAGGCCAGCATGCCAAACTTTGTCGAACGCCTTAGATATATCAAATGCAACGGTTCGGGCTTCGCCATTCCTGTCGAGTGCCTGGTATATGTACTCGGTGATGGTCGTTAGCATATCAGCAGTAGACCTGGTGAAGCGGAAACCATATTGCTTGTCCGAGAGGAGCCTGTGTGCTGTGAGATGCTGAACCACCTCGGCGTTGATAATGGCTTCGAACACTTTGCCAAAGATCGGAAGAAGGCTGATAGGGCGGTAATTTGCAGGGTCCGAGGGTTCTCCAGTGTTTTTAAATATAGGAACTACAGAGGAAGATTTCCAACAAGCAGGAAAGCAGGAAGCAGATAGGCAGAAGTTGTAGAGCTTAGAAAGGGCAGAGGAGAGTTCAGGGGCACATTTCTTTAAGACTATGGTTGGGATTCCGTCCCCACTGCTAGCTTTGTGAGGGTCAAGTTTTAAGATTATCTTAGAGACAAGCGAAACTGTAATGTGGACATCATTCAGTTGTGCCTCGGTTCTAGGTGAGAAGTTGGGTGTAAAAACTCCAGATGAGTCCAGACTCGAATTGTTCGAGAATCTGCGAGCAAAGCATTCAGCTTTTCTCATCAATTTATATATATATATATATATATATATATATATATAATCTGTTATTGTACGTGATAAGATTGGAATAAAATTTGTATCTTATATTAATAATACGTTATGAAAATTGAGATGCAATAGAGTGGCGGGGTTGTATCATATACTCGAAGGGTCATAGATTGGGGAGGCTCGAGACGCATGCACAGGTACTGTACTTCCTTATGAAAATCAAGATGTTGGGAGTGGGTGCACATGACCCTTGCACCGACTTACAATGACTATGATCCTAACTGTGATCGTTGAATCAGTCAGTAACCTTAGAGCCTTGTTGCGTTTAGCGTTTCATTCTTTAGGTACAATTTTTTAAGCTAATGTTTCTTGTAATAAAAGGCCCAAGAGTCAACTGTGAGCGTAAGGGAGGGCAAGAAGTGAAGATTTTGTAGATTTTGCAGGAAATACAACGGTTAACTCTGTACGTGAAGAAGTCAAGATTCAGTTATTGTATAACATTTCAGAGTTGTTTAGGAGTCATTAGAAGTATAGATTTGAAGACTTTAAAAGGAGCCAGAAACAAGGGATAAACCTCTGCTCCTGTTCAAAAGACTGGGGGGGGGCAGACGTTAGAAATATAGTGTAAGTAAACTTTAAAAGGAATCGGAAACCCGGTCCTGAACAGGAAATAAGGGATAAACCCCTACGTATATCCAAAACACTTGGGAGGAATGTGTATTTTTTCCGCGAACTACTGTTCTGAGGAACCTACTCTCAAGAGGGTGTATTCTCGATCACGACAATCTTAATCTGTTAACCATTATAATCTCCGCATAAACTGCGCCTATTATTCTGTTACTCTCTACCTCAAGTTGCACCTCGGCCTTTGTACAGATTTGTACAGACTTTTCCAGACTGTACAGATTTGTACAGACTTTTCCAGACTGTACCGGTTTGTACAGACTTTTCCAGACTGTACCGGTTTGTACAGACTTTTCCAGACTGTACCGGTTTGTACAGACTTTTCCAGACTGTACCGGTTTGTACAGACTTTTCCAGACTGTACCGGTTTGTACAGACTTTTCCAGACTGTACCGGTTTGTACAGACTTTTCCAGACTGTACCGGTTTGTACAGACTTTTCCAGACTGTACCGGTTTGTACAGACTTTTCCAGACTGTACCGGTTTGTACAGACTTTTCCAGACTGTACCGGTTTGTACAGACTTTTCCAGACTGTACCAGGTTTGTACAGACTTTTCCAGACTGTACCGGTTTGTACAGACTTTTCCAGACTGTACCGGTTTGTACAGACTTTTCCAGACTGTACCGGTTTGTACAGACTTTTCCAGACTGTACCGGTTTGTACAGACTTTTCCAGACTGTACCGGTTTGTACAGACTTTTCCAGACTGTACCGGTTTGTACAGACTTTTCCAGACTGTACCGGTTTGTACAGACTTTTCCAGACTGTACCGGTTTGTACAGACTTTTCCAGACTGTACCGGTTTGTACAGACTTTTCCAGACTGTACCGGTTTGTACAGACTTTTCCAGACTGTACCGGTTTGTACAGACTTTTCCAGACTGTACCGGTTTGTACAGACTTTTCCAGACTGTACCGGTTTGTACAGACTTTTCCAGACTGTACCGGTTTGTACAGACTCTTATTTAAAAAAAAAGCAAAAAAAAAACTGTTCACCTAATATGATCCATTATCTAAACTTATTTATAAATGGAACTTTGTGTGTCCGTTATCTAAAGACTCCGAAACGGCTGAACCGATTTTCTTGAAAATTTACACAATTGTACTAAAAAGCAAAAAAAAACTGTTCACCTAATATGATCCATTATCTAAACTTATTTATAAATGGAACTTTGTGTGTCCGTTATCTAAAGACTCCGAAACGGCTGAACCGATTTTCTTGAAAATTTACACAATTGTACTATAAGCGTCTGCGAGTGTTCTTAGCTAGGTTTTGTGTCGAGGTAACCCCGATAAATATCGATAATCGAAAAAATCGGGTTATACAAGGAGTGGTCTGATTTTAATCGAATTTGATACACTCATAGACAAAGACATAAGAAACGATATTCAGAAGTTTCAAGGTTGCAGTTCTTACAATAGTGCAGAAAATTTGATATCGATACCAGGAAATCAAAATTTGACTTACATCCATTCATCTTTCTTTCAGTCTACGGTTTCGCTTTAACTGGAAACAACTATTGCTTTTTAATCTTTCGTGCCAACATCCAAAGAGTCAGCTCCGGGACCATGGATTAGTTTTAAAGCTTTCATTACACCCGAGCAACACCGGGCTATACTGCTAGTTATACATAATTAGGTTAAAATCATTTTTTTTTTTTTTTATATGAATACTACCTTTTTGATTATTAAAATGTTGTAGAGCGAGGGCGTATCATACATGCTGCATGTGACTCTCGGGAAAGTGATTACCAGCTGTCTTCTCTACTGCTTTCAGTCATATTCCTTGCAAGCACAACCTGTAACTGCAATAGTTACAGGTCTGTAACGTAACTAGATATATAGACGATTGAAATGGGTCCCAGCTTTGGAAAAATATTGAACAGCCAAACAAAAACACAATGAAAGTATAAAAATACCAGCAATATATTTTTACGTAGAATAAAAATTACCAACAAAATCTATTAATAGTAAAATGACCAACAATACATTTTACTTTTAGTTGAAGGCGTACAATTGCGTTAAAAATGTATTTAGATTTCGGCATTAAATAACCTATAGAGGTTAGGTCTAATCCATACACCGATACACAATCAACCAACATGAAAGAACTCTTTCATAATATTAACCTATGTACTATCTTACAATTTTAAAAAAATCAAACTGTATACTTTAACAAAGCTACAGCCTGAAGCACATGACCGCCTCTAGTAATTACGTCCAAAAAAGCTGAGTATCATCTACCATGTATTCAGTTGTGGAAGCAGAATAACATATCATATTTATATTACTTAAAGCTCCCGAGAAAATGAAATTTCGGCATTAAATGATGCATAAGGTCGTTAAAAAGTCAAATCATACAATTGCAAGACTCAGGCCATATTAAATTTCTTGGTTCTGTAAATTAATATATTTAATTTTTTTTTTTAAAGAGTGGCTGTTTTGTCAAATTCGAATTTATGCAGACATAACACCAGAGCGTATTTTTTAAATTTTTAATGAAAACGAACTGAAACAAATTGTTCATACATACATATATATATATATATATATATATATCTCATTTACTAAATATTAATATTTATTAAAGAGCATTGGATGAAATAGTAATTTGTTTAGCTTAGTGTAGCATGAAATTATAATTGTTGATTAAAGAGAAACGACAGAAGTATTGACTCTGGGTGAGAAACCTACTACTTGTTTCTTTTGAACATGCTTATATCAGATTGTGTAGCAATGAAATTATGGTTACTTGAACCGTAACTCCAGTACCTTCCACTTGACTCCCAAAATCAAATAAAGTAGATATGAAGAAAATTTGATTACTTGAACCTTAACTCCAGTCTGACACTGTATGTCACTCAATGCCTTCCACTTGACTCACCAAATCAGTAGTCGTCACTCAACTACCGATAATTATACTTCTTGACCCTCAGCCGAACGTAAATAGGTGCAGATATTATTGTAACAGTGGTGGGTAGTCTTCCTTCAACTATCGAGTTGGAATGTGAGAACACAATACGGTCCCTCTATTTTAACTACTAAAAAATGCACAAAAGTTGATATTACAGCACAAACTTGGTCGTGATGGTTGTATTGTTTCCAACTGCTGGGGAATATGTTCAAACCCAATGACTAGAACGTGTCGCAAGGATACATGTTTGCAATTTTGAAATCTGCTGTGCTTAACATTAAACTAATAAATGAAATAGTTCTTTTTTAGCGATATATTTTCACCTGTATAACTTCAATATAAAAAGCGCTTGGTCTGCCGGGGTATGTATTTCTGCTCCACTCGAGGAAAGGGGCGTCAAGAGGACATTACCTCTATTATGTTTCTTGGCCCACTTGAAAAATACACACTTTAGTAATCTCTCTCTTTCTCGCTCCCCCTCTCTCTCTTTCTCGCTCCCCCTCTCTCTCTTTCTCGCTCCCCCTCTCTCTCTTTCTCGCTCCCCCTCTCTCTTTCTCGCTCCCCCTCTCTCTCTTTCTCGCTCCCCCTCTCTCTCTTTCTCGCTCCCCCCTCTCTCTTTCTCGCCCCCCCTCTCTCTTTCTCGCCCCCCCCCCTCTCTCTTTCTCCTCCCCCCCCCCTCCCCCCCCCCTCTCTTTCTCGCCCCCCCCCCCTCTCTCTCTTTCTCGCTCCCCCTCTCTCTCTTTCTCGCTCCCCCTCTCTCTCTTTCTCGCTCCCCCTCTCTCTCTTTCTCGCTCCCCCTCTCTCTCTCCCCCCCCCCTCTCTTTCTCTCCCCCTCTCTTTCTCGCTCCCCCTCTCTTTCTCGCTCCCCCTCTCTTTCTCGCTTTCTCCCTCCCCCCCCCCTCTTTCTCGCTCCCCCTCTTTCTCGCTCCCCCTCTCTCTCTCGCTCCCCCTCTCTCTCTCTCTCTCTCTCGCTCTCTCTCTCTCTCTCTCTTTCTCGCTCTCTCTCTCTTTCTCGCTCTCTCTCGCTTTCTCTCTCTCTCTTTCTCGCTCTCTCTCTCTTTCTCGCTCTCTCTTTCTCTCTCTCTCTCTCTCGCTCTCTCTCTCTCTCTCGCTCCCCCTCTCTCTCTCTCTCTCGCTCCCCCTCTCTCTCTCGCTCCCCCTCTGTCTACTTACCTGCTTATCCACTCTTTCAATTAACCATCATCATTAAACGTAAATAAGAAAAAAAAAAAATTAAGAAGCTGGCCTGTTTTTGTTCTCATTTCATTAGAGCTCAATCGATAAAAATTCATTCTTGAGAAAATTTTATTAAATCGAGATCACCATCTTTAAAGAATAGGACTGATTGCATAGTCTGTTCGATCTGTTTGCGCATAACTCTACAATAGAATCACGGTTTGCTAATGCCCTTAATCTCGAACGAATCGTTTCTTGGACATTTTATAAATATATGCGCACCCCAGACTTCGACTAGATTAAGATCTTTATATTATTTTGCTGGCGTCGATATTACACTGACCCCTACCCCAATGAGAAAGGAACTGTCGCAGGTTTGGAATCTACCGGTCGAAGTTCCTTTTCTTACCTCAAATAACAAATCTCGGTGCAAAGGTCGGGAAAGTGACGCTGTTCTAGCGGCGAAAACTTGGGCTAATTTTTTTAACAGCACGGTGAATAACACCGGTGATCCAAGTTTAAATTCCTAGGATGTTTTCTCTTTATTTATCAATGAAGTGGGGAAGTGTATCATGAATCTCCCCTCAACTCACTCTGGTTTAACCTAATAGGCTAGTCATAAAGTTGTCATTCTGTCTCACTTTTTCATTGTATGCAGATTATGAGGATATGTAGGATAGATAACAGTTGACACTCGACTTGAGGAGGAGTTCAAATAAATCATTTTTGGTAACAAACCTATCACCTCTTAGCGGAAGTAAACAGAAGGTTTGCACTACAATAACTAGATGTTTATTTCCAACGTTTTTTTCAGTTTTAATTCAGTCGATTTGTAAAGACAATGTCCATTTACGAAAAACAAGTGCCTTTATCTTATTTCTCGTTATGGCTGACTTGACATTTGTGCCAAGGGTGGACGGTCAATGTTTCTGAGAGAACAGCCCATATCGGCCGTGATGAGCATAAAAATATTATCTCCCTAAATCGTCTCCTATCTCCCTAACTTGCATCCTCTCTCTCATCTCATTTCTGCAGTATTCTCATCTCTCTCCTACCCGCTTCCTGCCACCCGCTTTATTCTGTCACTCCTTCTCATAATTTTCTTCCTATGTAACCCCCTGCAAAACAGTGGCATTATAATGCCTTGGGGCGATACGATCATAAAAAACACATGAACACATACACACACCTCTATATGCATAAACTCTACGTGTTTATTTATAAGTAAAAAAAAAAAAAAAAATTCCTGATAATGGCTAAAAGTATAGCCTAAAGCGCTTGAAAGTACAAAATGTTTGGGCAATTCTTATACCATTTGAGTTCCAAAAAGAAAGAAAATTATACGAACACATGAAAAATTATATAAAAATTAATAATACCTTGTCTGTCATTTTCAATGAAACCTGCACAAAATGGAGATTTTTGCCCAAATACACAAATATATATATATATATATATATATATAGACTAAACTATCGCCCGGTTCACCCTCCACTCACGTCTATTGAACAGGTGTAGAGGCTCATCCCTTGTTCCCTGTTTAGGATGTGGTTTCCGGCTTTCTCTTTTCTAATCTTTTCACTCTTACGTAGCCCCTTGCACATCAGTGGCGTTACCGCATTGCTCGGGGTGATATGATTAAAAAGAAAAATATATATATATATAAAAATAGAATCCTTAAGGCCAATTCTACAGAACATTAAATCCAAAGAGAACTCAGTGCTAAAATTTATTGTTAATCTTAACAGAGTATTATAATCATGAACAAAAGTTGGATGTTTTTACAAATCCATAGGTAATATCAAATTTATATTACGGAAAATTTTATTTTATTTTATATATGATATTACTTAATATCTATATTACTTATTTATATTACGCAAAATCATATTTTATATAATATTAACTATGGATTTTTACAAATCCATAGGTGAGATATATATATTACGGAAAATCCCGAAGATTAACGAAATGGTTTAACAACCGACATATTGAAATTATTTGTTTGAACATTATTTTTAATCGATACTCATATTCGAGTAGATAATCTGTTTTTAATCAAACAGCATATTTATTTCTACCGGCCTGGTTATTTACGATAAATTTTGTTACGAAAATGTGTGTCATTCGGCAGGATTCGAACCTGCGATCCCTACCAACGTAGAAGCCACCAATCGATCTGGTGCGTCTTAGACCGAATGACACATTTTCGTAACAAAATTTATCGTAAATAATCAGGCCAGTAGAAATAAATATACTGTTTGATTAAAAACAGAATATCGATTCAAAATAATGTTCAAACCAATAATTTTTACCTATATAAGTGATGAGGGTGGGCGTTGTGTAAGTATTTGTTTGTTTGATAGATTCGACTTAGCGTGTACATTTTGCGATCTAGATCGACGGAGTTGCGCTCAGGTGTAAATCAAAATCTTAGAACGCTAACGATACCTTAACATTTTTCACAAAGCCAAAATTAAGGGTAGGAAAATATATATTATCACCCCACAAAGTCAACGGAGAATGACAACGTTTTGTTACTGCAACCTTCGTCAGTGCTTGCTGTCGAATAGCGCGCATGGACAAAATTTCAAATCCAGCGGACGTTAATGACTTCAATGAAGAAATAAATCTTTTGGCTGTAGCATGCGATAAAAATTTCGTCTTTCGAATGAATTTGAGGCTAATACACGAAGCGTCACTTCCTGTGGTCTTTTCGATGTAAAAATAATACAAAAAATCCTGTTTGCTGGAGTTTTTTTTGTTGTTTCGCTGTTTAAGTAATGGAGAGCGTGCCGAATTTGAGGAATCGGGGAGTTGAGTTAGAATTCCGGTCGAATTACTTACGGGCTAATAATTTTTGGAAAGGTATGAATACATCTCTTCTTCAGTCACCTCAGATATGGGTGAACAGCAGAACAGACTAGGTCCTATAGCCATGGATGGAACCAGTCTAAAAGGACAACACTTGAAGTTCAACACAAGCCTTCACCAATTCAACTAGTAGTATTTGCAGGTGGTCTGGCTGTTCTAAGAACTGACGTGATTTATCTCAGACGTCGAAAGCGATATGAGAATTATATATATATATATATATACATACACGTGTGTGTATTTAGGCGTCAAATTCTCTTTTAGGCATGTCAGATAAAATAAATTGAAAGCTGTAAGAAATGCGCTTTAACTTTTAGAGTTGATTTATCAATGTTTCCAAGTACTTTTAATCTCTTTCCGAGATCATCTTCAGAGGTGTAATTTGTGGTAACAAAAAATAACCGCAAAACTTTTACTAAAAATTACTGTAAATTTTTCTTTCTACTTCAAACATAACGGTTGACAGATTACTTGGCGTTCATTAGAACGTGAAAATTATCTACTATGGAATTTTTATGTTATGTCATGGGCATGCTCGTATTAAAGCATGAAGAAACTGTTCTTTCTTTTCTAAACATTTTAGAACATTACTACAGTATTCGTAGCTGATTCTATTAATTGATGGCTTAAGTTTGTTTTTAATTAATATTGCTTCGAGGGTCTGTAGTTTGAATTAACTGTTTTCTTGTAGAATTTTTGTGTTGTCGATCATTAACTTTTATATTGTGAATGTAGAAAGGAATGTTGCTGTAGATGTCTCAAAGTAGACGAAGGTCAGACATGTGTAATGTAAGATGTCTTTTTAATGTAGTAGTTTTAAATCCAACATATATATTTTGTCGAAGATATATTCTCCCAAGAGACATTTGAATTGACATATAATGTTGGTTTTACATAATGCATCAGTTGATGAGGTGTTGTCATTACGGATAATTAAATTAGTAGTATTGTGTGTGTATATATATATATATATATATATATAATGTTTGTGTGAGTGTGCTCCATATATGAAAATATTTCTTCATAGGTTCATAGATGGACGATGACCTAGTGCAAAATGATGCGGTAAATCCCAAATTTTAACATTTTCATTTCTCTTTCAGAATTATCGGAAACATTAGCATGGTATCTTGCAATGTTTGTGGCCTTGTGGGGACCACAAAGAATTGCCCATAATGATGCATACTAAATTTACGTTAGTGATGACCCTGAGTGTCGTGAGCAACAAGGGTCAAGTTATCTCAAAAACATCTCCGCCCCAATCAGAACTTCAAATAGTCATAGTCTGTATCACTGTGGACATGGTGATCAAGCATTGGATTGAAGTAGTCGTCCCATGTGTGTCAGATATATATATATATATATATATATATATATACATATCCCGGCCAGAAGCAAGTGGATTTCTAGCCACACTGATGAGCTGTGTTCCAGCGAAACAGGCTTGCATGTGGATGACGAATATATATATATATAAACACACACTGTTCAATTAAAAAGGAAGTATCTATTAAAAATAACATTCAAACGAATAAATTAAATATGTCGGTTATTGATGTAAAAATCCGAAACATTTCGTTTTATATATATATATATATATATATATATATATATATATATATATATATATATATATATATATATAATGTGTGTGTGTGTAGAAGTTTGTCACTTAACTGAGAACAGTTATGCTGACTTCAAAGTTTCGTGACGGCACAATTGCGATGTCCTCATTCTTCAGGGCTTTTCAGGGAAACAACATGAGGAGTGAGTTCCCACATGAATCCTATTAACACTCACCGAGCATTTTACGACAAAATCCTCATTGCCAAAATATCTTTTTATCAATAATCCAATGGAAAAACAGTATTTGCACTAAGCATCGTCCCTACTCAACAATATATAATTTCAAGTTATGCATATTGTGGGTTAAAGTGCTCAACATGAGGGATAGCACGTATGTAAATATAAAAGTGGACATTGAAGTCAACACCCAGAGTTTTGTCTGTTTTATGCTTAAGTATTTAGAATTTGTTTTTACTACGTTACTTAAAAATCTAAAAAAAAAAACAATGAAAAATAGACTAAGTAGATAAATTGTCTACTTAGTCACTTAATTTGTCTACTTAGTCACTTAATTTGTCTACTTAGTCACTTAATTTGTCTACTTAGTCACTTAATTTGTCTACTTAGTCACTTAATTTGTCTACTTAGTCACTTAATTTGTCTACTTAGTCACTTAATTTGTCTACTTAGTCACTTAATTTGTCTACTTAGTCACTTAATTTGTCTACTTAGTCACTTAATTTGTCTACTTAGTCACTTAATTTGTCTACTTAGTCACTTAATTTGTCTACTTAGTCACTTAATTTGTCTACTTAGTCACTTAATTTGTCTACTTAGTCACTTAATTTGTCTACTTAGTCACTTAATTTGTCTACTTAGTCACTTAATTTGTCTACTTAGTCACTTAATTTGTCTACTTAGTCACTTAATTTGTCTACTTAGTCACTTAATTTGTCTACTTAGTCACTTAATTTGTCTACTTAGTCACTTAATTTGTCTACTTAGTCACTTAATTTGTCTACTTAGTCACTTAATTTGTCTACTTAGTCACTTAATTTGTCTACTTAGCCACTTAATTTGTCTACTTAGCCACTTAATTTGTCTACTTAGCCACTTAATTTGTCTACTTAGTCACTTAATTTGTCTACTTAGTCACTTAATTTGTCTACTTAGTCACTTAATTTGTCTACTTAGTCACTTAATTTGTCTACTTAGTCACTTAATTTGTCTACTTAGTCACTTAATTTGTCTACTTAGTCACTTAATTTGTCTACTTAGTCACTTAATTTGTCTACTTAGTCACTTAATTTGTCTACTTAGTCACTTAATTTGTCTACTTAGTCACTTAATTTGTCTACTTAGTCACTTAATTTGTCTACTTAGTCACTTAATTTGTCTACTTAGTCACTTAATTTGTCTACTTAGTCACTTAATTTGTCTACTTAGTCACTTAATTTGTCTACTTAGTCACTTAATTTGTCTACTTAGTCACTTAATTTGTCTACTTAGTCACTTAATTTGTCTACTTAGTCACTTAAGTAAACAAAAATTTAACACTGAAATAGTTGCACAACTGAATTCATATCCACAATTATTTCCACCCAATAATCCCATAAAATAAATAGAAAACCCAACAACCGTTAAATTAACCCATAATTCACTATAGATCAGCTTCTGTTCATAGCATTTTTCATGAAATAATATAGACAAGTGTTTGTCTTGATGTTATGTACTTTTTTTCGTATTCTCTGAAAATAAAGAAAGATAAATACAATATTGATACATAATTTTTAAATGACATTCAGTTTTGTCTGTGCGTTTGTATTGTGTTGGCTCAACACCCACAGGGCCTACCTGTCGTTTAATCTGCCACTGTGCTGAATTGATAACGCATAATGTTCTGATCAGCTGCTTGAACAACGCCTGGTTAGAACATTCGCTTACCAACAATGACACCCGGGTTCGATTTATCCGTCTGGCGACTTCCTGGATGTAATCAATATTGGGTAGGTGTTGAACCAAACCTTATTTTTAGTGGATATTTATATTTAAGTAGACGTTTCGTTTATTCATCAAACAGCATAAAACGTATCGTCCCGACCGTTATTTATTTATTTTACTAAACAATTTAGTATATTCATCAGCACCTGGGTAGCCTAACTTTGCCGCAAAAATTGGTATTTAAATTGCTTTTACTTAAAATTTTACTTTAGATTTTCTGTTCCTGGGACTCATAAGTAGAAAATAGAATTTCAATTTTACTAAACCAATGAAATTATTGAATACATTGATTCGTTTCAAACTATGCAGGTCATTTAAAGCCAGAAAATATTTTTATAGATTGTAAGAATTTTTCCATAGATAATAATGCTTTAGTCATTCAAGAATAATTAACTCGTAGCTGTGGGAGAGAAGAGGTGGATTCATACCTTTCCTAAGCGTATTTGCACGTAAATAAGTATAACAAACCTAACAGGAATTGGAACTCTGCTCTTTGGTTAAAAATTCTGTCCTCACATCTATGCTTATAGCACTCCCAGGCGGTCACCCATCTTGGTATTGACCAGGCTCAAACGTTGCTTAACTTCGGTGATTGGTGCTATACGTGATACACGTTTTGGGCGATCATATCTCGAAAGAGACATAACTGGACAGAAACTGGTTGCCAGCCAAGGCTATTTAACCCATAACTGGAGGGAAGAGATGGATTAAGAACTTTCTAAAAAGTATTTGCGCGTAAGTGAATTCAAGGAATGTTTCATTTTAGTTTTAATTCCAAGCCAAGAGATTGTTTAATATTTCCAATAAAAGAAACTAGTTGGAAGGTTTTTGGGTTGTTTTTTTTTTTCTGGAAATTTAACACCATTTTTACCTTTTGTGTCTTTTGGGCCACCCAGTCAAGTGCCTATGACCACAGAAACATACCATAATGCAAAGGTAGTAATCGAATGATAATACCCGCTTTTTCTCTATGAAGTCTTTTTTTCTTTAATTCTTTTTACTGGTGTGTATATATAAAATACTTTGGTGAAATAGTCAAATATACGTTATACACGCTTTGGGCGATCATGTCTCTTTCGAGATATGACTGACTGAGCAGAAGATTATCCCGCAGTAGGTTGCCATTGCTTTCTGCGGTAGACTGGTGAATTATGTTATTATATTAATAAGTAAGAATTAGTAAGAGATTAGTTTATTATTTCATGACAATAGAAAACCGATCTTCCACTTTATGCCCAGTAGAAGCTTTGTCTTTCCAACTATTCAGTCAATCAGACAGTTAAGTGCCATACGTGATATATGCTTGGGGCGATCATGTCTTGAAAGAGACATGACTGACTAAGCAGAAGGCTTTCTGCGGTAGGCTGGTTGCCAGCCAAGGCTATAGAACTCAATCCTGGAGGGAAGAGACGGATTAATACCTTTCTCATAGGTATTTGTTCGTAAGTGAATGCAAGGAATTCAACTGGAATTCGAACTCTGTACTCCGATCTCTCGTTTCAGGACGTAGGCGATCATGGCTTTCCACGTCTCCCTATCCCTAGTGGCCTTTAGTACGTTTTCTACTGTTACACCACGCAACCCTTGTTCTGTCAGGCTCTTCAAATATGCCATCCACTGCCTTCCTCTGTCCTGTCAGTATCAGATTTTCCAAGCCCTCCTTTCTCATTGCATGTCCCAGGAACTTCAGTTGTCTCTTCCTGGTGCTCACTATTAATTTTCTTTTCGTTGCCATTCTTTCCAACACCTCATCATTGCACACATGATCGGTCCTTAACGCACATCCTTAAATAGATAAAAAAAACACGTAGAAATTCTCACGATTTTCGTTATTTTTATACTTAAAAAAAATAACTTATGCGCCTTTTGACTGGTATTAGGATGGTTTTCTTCTTTGTCTACGTGTTTAATTCTATTTAATGCTTAAATAACAGACCAAGTAGTTTTTAATGTCTTCGCTTACCTATTTTTTATCGTTTTTGCTTAGTCTTAAAGATTTTTTTGTTTCGCTTTACTTTTAGGCGGCTTGGTGTTTCGGGTGTTAATTATAGAAAGTTAGGTTTTTTTTTTATTGTTTCTTGACAATAAAAATTGTCAAGAATGCACACATTCATACACACATCGCATTCTTAACCATTAATATTTATATTCAATGGACGATAGAAATATAAATGTTGCCGTCTATTTAATAACCGTTAATGAATTGTAAATACCCCATCGACCAGCATATATAGTCGAGCCCCAATGCAATACACATGGCCCGAAGATTACATTCAAGCAAGAAACAGTCTGTCGCCAGTCGGGGTTAGTCTCCCCGTATACCTACTTTTACACGCGCTCCGTCTCTTATCTTAAAACTTAAGAAAACTGGGCTGGTGGAAATTGTTTACTTGTAACGCGTTTCGTCTTTCAGGACTTCATCAGACTAAATTTATGTTGGTTACGGTTACATATGCGCACGAATAAGGGTGTGGTGGGAAGTTTAGATTTCTTTTTTTTTATTTAAATTTTGCAACATTTCAGTATTCCGCGCAGATCTAATAACACTGGAAGACCCACATAAAAAGTGATTGAGGAGGGGGGGGGTGAAGAAAAAGACTAAATGAATTCGGAGATATATAATGAATAAAAGCTAAAATCTCCAGCATCCCCCATTTGTGCCTCTGGATAGTCGCAGCAGAATAACAAACTTCGTCTGATGAAGTCCGCAAGGACGAAACGCGTTACAAGTAAATATTTTCAATTTTGTCATGCCATACAATTCTCTCTCTCTCTCTGACTGTCTGCCTGCGTATCTCTATCTCTTTCTCTGACTGTCTGTCTCTTTCTTTCTCTCTCTGTCTCTTTCTCTGACTGTCTGTCTTTCTCCCTCTCTGTCTCTTTTTCTCTGACTGTCTGTCTCTTTCTCTCTGTCTCTTTCTCTGACTGTCTGTCTCTTTCTCTGTCTTTCTCTCTGACTCTCTGTCTCTTTCTCTGTCTCTTTTTCTCTGACTGTCTGTCTCTCTCTCTGTCTCTTTTTCTCTGACTGTCTGTCTTTCTCTCTATCTCTTTTTCTCTGACTGTCTCTTTCTCTCTATCTTTCTCTGACTGTCTGTCTTTCTCTCTATCTTTTTCTCTGACTGTCTGTCTTTCTCTCCATCTCTTTTTCTCTGACTGTCTGTCTCTTTCTCTGTCTCTCCCTCCCTTTTTCTCTGACTGTCTGTCTCTCTCTCTCTCTCTGTCTTTTTCTCTGACTGTCTGTCTCTTTCTCTATCTTTTTCTCTGACTGTCTGTCTCTTTCTCTCTTTCTCTGACTGTCTGTCTCTTTCTCTATCTCTCTTTTTCTCTGACTGTCTGTCTCTCTCTCTCTCTCTGTATCTCTTTCTCTGACTGTCTGTCTCTCTCTCTCTATCTTTCTCTCTGACTGTCTGTCTCTTTCTCTCTATCTTTCTTTTTCTCTGACTGTCTGTCTCCCTTTCTATCTTTCTCTGACTGTCCGTCCTTTCTCTGTCTTTCTCTGACTGTCTGTCTCTTTCATCTCTTTTTCTCTGACTCCGTCTGTCTTTCTCTATCTCTTTCTCTGACTGTCTGTCTCTTTCTCTGTCTTTTTCTCTGACTGTCTGTCTCTTTCTCTCTGTCTCTTTTTCTCTGACTGTCTGTCTCTTTCTCTCTCTATCTCTCTTTCTCTGACTGTCTGTCTTTCTCCCTGTCTCTTTCTCTGTCTGTCTTTCTCTGTCTCTTTCTCTGACTGTCTGTCTTTCTCTCTATCTCTTTTTCTCTGACTGTCTGTCTCTTTCTCTCTCTATCTCTTTCTCTGACTGTCTGTCTTTCTCTCTCTCTTTTTTCCTGACTGTCTGTCTCTTTCTCTCTGTCTCTTTTTCTGACTGTCTGTCTCTTTCTCTCTGTCTTTCTCTGACTGTCTGTCTCTTTCTCCCTCCCTTTTTCTCTGACTGTCTGTCTCTTTCTCTCTATCTTTCTCTGACTGTCTGTCTTTCTCTCTATCTCTTTTTTCTCTGACTGTCTGTCTCTTTCTCTCTATCTTTCTCTGACTGTCTGTCTCTTTCTCTCTATCTCTTTTTCTCTGACTGTCTGTTTCTTTCTTTCGTGCTTTCTTTCTCTGTCTGTCTTTCTCTGTCCTTTCTCTGACTGTCCGTCTCTCTCTCTGTCTCTTTCTCTGACTGTCTGTCTCTTTCTCTCGATTCTTTTTCTCTGTCTCTCTGTC
Source organism: Ascarosepion bandense (assembly GCA_037127315.1). NCBI lineage: Eukaryota > Metazoa > Mollusca > Cephalopoda > Sepiida > Sepiidae > Ascarosepion > Ascarosepion bandense. Next base: position 1,002,242 of record JBBBDQ010001682.1, read on the forward strand.
TGTCTCTTTCTCGATTCTTTTTCTCTGACTGTCTGTCTCTCTCTCGATTCTCTGACTGTCTGTCTCTTTCTCTCTATCTCTTTTTCTGACTGTCTGTCTTTCTTTCATTCTTTTTCTCTGACTGTCTGTCTCTCTCTCTCTCTCTCTTTTTCTCTGACTGTCTGTCTTTCTATCTTTCTCTGACTGTCTGTCTCTTTCTCTCGCCCTTTTTCTCTGACTGTCTGTCTCTTTCTCTCTATCTCTTTCTCTGACTGTCTGTCTCTCTTTCTATCTCTCTCTCTCTCTTTTTCTCTCTGACTGTCTGTCTCTTTCTATCTCTTTTTCTCTGACTGTCTGTCTCTTTCTCTATCTCTTTCTCTCTCTGACTGTCTGTCTCTCTGTTTCTTTTTCTTGACTGTCTGTCTCTTTCTCTGTCTTTTTCTCTGACTGTCTGTCTCTTTCTCTCTATCTTTTTCTCGATCTGTCTGTCTCTTTCTCTATCTTTCTCTGACTGTCTGTCTCTCTTTCTCTCTATCTCTTTTTCTCTGACTGTCTGTCTCTCTCTCTTTCTCTCTATCTTTCTTTCTCTCTGACTGTCTGTCTCTTTCTCTCTATCTCTTTCTCTGACTGTCTGTCTCTTTCTCTCTATCTCTCTTTTTCTCTGACTGTCTGTCTCTCTTTTTCTCTGACTGTCTGTCTTTTTCTCTGACTGTCTCTCTTTTTCTCTGACTGTCTGTCTCTCTTTTTCTCTGACTGTCTGTCTTTCTCTGACTGTCTGTCTCTTTTTCTCTGACTGTCTGTCTCTTTTTCTCTGACTGTCTGTCTTTTTCTCTGACTGTCTGTCTCTTTTTCTCTCTGACTGTCTGTCTCTTTCTCTGTCTCTCTCTCTCTCTCTCTCTCTCTCTGTCTCTTTCTCTCTGTCTCTTTCTCTCTGTCTCTTTCTCTCTGTCTCTTTTTCTCTGTCTCTTTTTCTCTTTCTCTCTGTCTCTTTTTCTCTGACTGTCTGTCTCTTTCTCTCTGTCTCTATTTCTATGACTATCTGTCTCTTTCTCTCTGTCTATTTCTCTCTGTTTCTTTTTCTCTGACTGTCTGTCTCTTTATCTCTGTCTCTTTTTCTCTGACTGTCTGTCTCTTTCTCTCTGTCTCTTTTTCTCTGACTGTCTGTCTCTTTCTCTCTGTCTCTTTTTCTCTGACTGTCTGTCTCTTTCTCTCTGTCTCTTTTTCTCTGACTGTCTGTCTCTTTCTCTCTGTCTCTTTTTCTCTGACTGTCTGTCTCTTTCTCTCTGTCTCTTTTTCTCTGACTGTCTGTCTCTTTCTCTCTGTCTCTTTTTCTCTGACTGACTCTGTCTGTCTCTCTCTGTCTCTTTTTCTCTGACTGACTCTGTCTGTCTCTCTGACTGACTCTGTCTGTCTCTCTGACTGACTCTGTCTGTCTCTCTGACTGACTCTGTCTGTCTCTCTGACTGACTCTCTAAAATGTTAACTCACTTTGGAAATATTTACAAAATTTTAAGGCGTTAGTGTAAAAATAAAAATGTTGATTCTTAGAAATATACGTTGAGAGAAAAATGTTCGGCTGCCCTCATTAAAATCATTACGCAGACAAAGTAGGCGATGCTGAGATGTAGGAATTCCCTATACATACTGATTACATAGTCGGTTAAGCACCTGGCTCCTCCATTGTCAAGAATCGGTATGAATGCACTTTAAGAGGTCCAGTTGCCTCCCTTAGAACAGGACACAAAAAAAGATATTGTAAAAATGTCAAAGAAAAATAAACTAGAATGCTTTCTCAAGGACGTCCCATATATATATATATATATATATATATATATATATATATATATTTGTGTGTGTGTAAAATAGTTGTTGCTCTAAGCCCTGATATCACGGAGAGGATGTATTTATCCCAACTTTCATTCTTTCAGATCGTGACATAGCGTTTACGGGGCGCGACAACCACTCATTGTAATTTGATACGATGCCGACTGTATTTGTCGGCTTATCACTATGCACTAACTTCACGCCACCGATTCTCTTGAGACATTTTTCGGTACAACCATTTTTTTTTTTAATAATCTTCATTCAGGACGTAGGCATTCATAGCGTTACGCAGCTTCTAATTTAATAGTTCTGTACCTGTCGCTTTGCTGACGCCATTATGATCAAGTTTCAAATCCTAAATGTTTGTCCATTTTTAAATACTACATTTATTAGAAAATATATTCAGAAGGAGCCATAAAATGATTTCAAAGGGTCGCACATTTCGGTCTATAATCTTTCCCTGTTAACCAGAATCCTTGTCGAGAAAAATAGTTTAATTTCATTGAAATTGTGTCTGTCTGTATTGTGTGTACCGTTCTCGGTATGACAATAGACTACATCCGGCAGCAAGGCTTCCGATCAAGAGGTTTTGAGGAGCTTGGCGCCACCTATGAATTGCTGTTGTTCGCTGATCCACCCTGACTCGGTAGCACTTATATAGATCCCATCTATGGTTAACTATTTAACTCGCCCCCTTCGAAAAGATGGGTTCAAAACACTATGAAAGTTTAAAACTATTATAGTCAAAATATCAATGCATTTGTCAAAATAAAAAAATAGCAATACTTTTTTCTTTCTTTTTAAGAAATTAATAATGTTCCCCAAAAAATTAAAATTTGATATTAAATGACCCATAAGAAGTTGATGTGCCGCTAAACAAATACGTTTACACGTGTATATTTTAATTCAATTAGTCAGTAAGGTTCCATACGTGATAAACGCTTAGGCGATCATGTCTCGATTTGACTGGGCAGAGGATTTTCCTGCAGTAGATTGTGAAGTAGACTGGTTGCCGACCAAGGCTATAGAAATCAGTCCGTCGTACTATTTAACCCATGGCTGGAGGAAAAAGAGATAGATGAATATCTTTCCCAAGGGTATTTGTGCGTAGGTAAATGCAACAAATTCAACTGGAATTCGAACTTGGCTCTCCGGTTTGTCGTTCTCTGCTGATATCCACTGCACCACAATGCACACCCATTTATTCAATGACAGAACTAAAAAATATTTATATTGTTTTTTTTTTTTTTTTTTTTTTTTTGTAATAATCGGTCTTATGACCATGTCACGTTGAATCATCGGTTCTTGTACAATCACCGAAGTTAAGCAACATCTAGTCTCGATGGTGACCGCTTCGGAATACCAGGTATTGTAAGCTTGGATGTATGGGTAGTGTAAGGAATAACGATTTGTAAAACGAAAAACTAAGTTACAATTCCACCTCTTCATTCTGTATATATGGGTTAATAAGTGGACTTTTATCAGTAAAATAATTGTCATAAAAATATCTTTTATGTAAAAAAAAAAACAAAAAAAAAACTTCATTATCTTACAAATTTTTTTTTTCTTTCTCGAGGCAGTGGTTTCAAGATTTTACTAACCCTAACCATAAATCCCCCCCCCCCAAATGTATAAACTCAATTGTAACGCAACCCTCTTCACGTCAACGCCCCCAAATGTAAAGTCAATATTTGATTGGCTTTTCTATGGTCATGGTTATCATAAAACGGAGGAACCAAAAAAAGCCAATAACAGGTGGGGGATACTAATATCAAGCGAGTACAAAAATTAAAGTACTTAAAAGGCGTTGTAACAGAAGACGGAAAGTGTGACACTGAGATCCGAACGAGAATTGGGGGATACTAATATCAAGCGAGTACAAAAATTAAAGTACTTAAAAGGCGTTGTAACAGAAGACGGAAAGTGTGACACTGAGATCCGAACGAGAATTGGCATGACGAAGGACGCATTCAAGAAGCTGAGTAGAGTATTAAGAGACAGGAAAATTTCGGTAGTAACAAAGAAGAGCGTACTGGATTGCTATGTGATGTCTGTTCTTCAATATGGCAGTGAATGCTGGACTATATCATAAAAGATGAAGAAAAAAAACTTGAAATGTGCTTCTACAGAAGGATGTTGTGGATATCTTGGATCGAGTATGTGAGCAATGATGAGGTTCTGGAAAGGATGGAAACGAAAAGGAAATTAATACTGAGCAGCAGGAAAAGATAGAAGTTCCTGGGACGTGATGAGGAAGGAAGGCTTGGAGAATCTGATACTCACATGTTAGAGACAGGAGAAAGCAGCGGATAACATATTTGAAGAGCCTGAGCAGGTGGATTGTAGAGCGGGGTTTTAGTGGGGATCGGAAGACGTGGAAAGCCATGATCGCCTACGTTCTGAAGGGACATAGCACGTAGAAGTAGTATGGTATCTCAGATGAATATATCTTAATATTTCCCATAATTGTTATATAAATGGGAGACGCTGGAAATGAAGGCAACTGTGCCACTGCTACCCTCTGTCTGTGCCCATTTTATTTTATTTTATTTTTTATTCGACCCTTCCCTCCCGATCAAACCATCTCGCACTTTGAAAACCACTGCTTTCGGGTGTAAAAATCAACCTCAACTCTTGTTTAGGATTTATCAAAACTGGAAATATTTAATTGTAGGTTCCTCCGCTAAATCTCTGAAAAAACAGCATGGTATGAATAAAAAATGGCCACAAACTTAATACAAACGAACTTTTTCCATCAAAATGTTTATATTATCAGGAAAGATCAAAGTATTTTTAATTATTTTTCAAAATTTTTTAATCTCTTCTAACACGTTCGAAATTTTGCTAAAAAAAATCTTGTTTTGATTTTAGTTAACGGATAACCAAATCGTTACGAGAGTTTACAATGGAAAACGTAATATTACATTGTTTACATTATTCGGACGATTGTCCTCATCTTTGTTGCCATTTGCACGACGTTTCGGCCGTTGTACAACAGCCGAAACGTCGTGCAAATGGCAACAAAGATGAGGACAATAGTCCGAATAATGTAAATACTACCTCAGCTAGGAAATTTAGACATAATATTACACTTTTCCTAGTGACAAACATTAATTTGGAAATTCTTACAAAAACCAAATAATTGTCGGATTTTAATGAAACTTTCAGAACTTATTCACAAATTAATGAAATTATTTTTGAAATTATCTTTTAAAACTTTTGGTAAAAATATTTTTTTTACATCTGTTCCCCACCACCAGGTTAATTCATGAAATTTTAAATTAAATTTTGTTGCGACAATTAGTTTTATTAGCTAAACGCAGGACTCATTGGGGAATGTAAATCATCTATTTATTTTTTAATTTTTTTATTTCCGAAAACCTGCTTCTAATAATTAAATTAAAAAAAAACGCAACATAACTGACATTTAATTTAATAAACTTTTAATTGCTTGTTTATTTTTTAAGCAGAAGTTATCCATGGCATTGCTGCCTTATGCTATCAGTTATCATATTTAATGCTAATAAAAAAAAATGCGATATATGTTAATGAATTTAATAGACTTTTTACCCTGACTTATAGAAAGTTATATCTGAGAAACCAAGTCAAAGATATGTCATTTTTTTTTTTATCTATTAACTATTGTTATTTATATTAATGTTTAATACTTAACAACGTATTTGCTTTAAACGCGTTACTCTCTAGTAATATATCTTTTTCTGTCTGCCTGTCTCATTCATATTTACATTCGGTGGACCTGAAGGAGACTACCACCACTTTTAAATTTGTTCTTCAATTTTTTTAAAAATATTTTCAGCACAGTCATCGATTATTACATAAATTTTCCGATTATCAAAATAAAATTTGTAAAATTTTCAACATTTAAACAATTTGAGGAGGGGCTCAGTTTTTCATACATTTTTCGTAAATCGATCCTCTATTTTGGAACCACACACGTTGGGGTCGCTTTGTTTTACTTTTTGGGGGACGAGTTGTTGCTCTTGTTTTTGTCTTTGTTTTCTTTAGTTCTTACGATGGCATCATCTTCGGAAACTCCAAGAATGGCTTTATTCAAAAATTTTGCAAAGGATTCATTTGTTGAATATGCGCAAGCAAAAAAGTTAATTGCACAGAATCGATTTAAGGTCGTATGAAAAACTGAGCCCCCCCCCCCACCCGAAAAAATTGTTTTAAATGTTGAAATTTTTATAAATGTTTTGTCAGTCGGAAAGTTTAGGGTTTAATCGATAAGATTGCACTGAAAAAAGTCAAAAATATTGATAATCAACAAATTTACAGGTGGTGGTAGTAATGTCGTACCGACGAGTGGTTCCAAAATGGAGGATCGATTTACTATAACGTTATATGAAAAACTGAGCCCCCCCCCCCCCACGCTAAAATTGTTGAAATATTTAAATTTTGCAAAATTGTTTTTGTCAATCTGCAAGTTTAGGGCGTAATTGATAAAATTGCAGTAAAAAAGTAAAAAAAAAAAAAATTGAAAAACAACAAATTGAAAGGTGGTGATAGTCTCCTTCAGGTCCGCCAAAAATTTTAAAAATAATAAAAAAATATACTTTGGTCATTCCTTTTAATAATAACACACATTTTGATGATAAAAGTTTAGGGCCTTTTTTTCATGCTATGTTGTTTTGTTAAGTAAGATTATTGGTGGCACCTACTGTATCTACTGTAAATGCAAATGTCTCCACTTATTAAAATATTTTGCTTTCATATTTTTTCAAAATTAATCTAACAATAAAAATACAAAATATTTAAAAAAGAAAATATATGCACTCATTACTACCAATTTTTAATTGTAATACTAAATACTTTTTCATTGTCAGACTGTGTGGCTATCCACCTTTCTACAGTGACCATGGCTTGGCAATTTCTCCTGGAATGAAGAGAAGAATTCGGAAGGGGGAATATGAATTTCCAAAATAGAGGATCGATTTACTATAAGGTTATATGAAAAACTGAGCCCCCTCCACTAAAATTGTTGAAATATTGAAGTTTTTGCAAAATTGTTTTTGTCAATCTGAAAGTTTAGGGCGTAAGTGATAAGATTGCACTGAAAAAAGTAAAAAAAAAAAAAAATTGAAAGACAACAAATTTAAATGTGGTGGTAGTTTCCTTCAGGTCCGCCTTACGTTCTTGTCTTCGCCTTTGCCATTATCATGGCGCTTCAGACGTTGTACTTTTTTTAGACGCTTTTCGATCCGGGAATTTCAAACTGAAACCTTCATTGAATCTATAAGGATTGATTTTCCTATTTCGCTATTGTTTTGCTGCTATTTTTCTTACGTAACCAGAAGAATCTACTGAATTTTAATGCCCGAACTGACATTTCTGAGTAGTGGACATCTTTTGGTGATGTAGAAATGACACGTTCATAAAAGAAAAATTGTTTTGGAGCAACTCTAATATTATGCTGGGCACTGTAGGTAAATGAACTTATCAAATAAGATACTTTTTAAATATTTCTTTATATATGTGGAGAAGTTTGTCGCTTAGCTGATAAGTGTTATTCCAGTCCTGTCAACTTCGAAGTTTCGTGAAGGCATTGTAGTAATGTCTTCACTTATATATATTGTAATGGTTGTTACATTGGTTTATACAAGCATAGTATCACTACACAAAAATCTTCGCGTTTCGGAGCTACGTGCACCCCTCATCTGGTGACAAGTTGAAATAACAAATGAAATTTTATTTTTCATTTCAACTTATCACCAGATGAGGGGCGCACGTAACTCCGAAACGCGAAGATTTTTGTGTAGTGATACTATGCTTTTCTAAACCAATGTAACAACCATTACAATATAAATCTCTACGTTGTATCGAGCACTCTTTATAAACGTAAATGCATGAACAGTGGGTTTAAAACCTACGTGTTCTAAAACTTTCTTACAATAAATAAATAAATATATTTATATATATATATATAAGGTTAGATAGATAGATGTGGAGAAGTTTCACTTAGCTGATAAGTGTTATTTCAGTTCTGTCAATTTAGAAGTTTCTTGAAAGGATTGTTGTGATGTCTTCACTCTTAAGGGTTTTTGTTTTCCGAAGAAAACAAAACGCAGAAAAACAGCCCGGCGAAGTAACAAACTTCTCCACATTAATTCTATTAATTTACATTGGTAAACAGTTTAACTAGCAGCATTACCTAGTGTTACCAGGAAATCTTTTTTCTTTCTTCACTCTCAAGTCATGGCATGGACTAACAAATATATATATGAGAGAGAGCTCAACCCTATCAATAACATAATAGCCCTATGCTATCGGTAATGTTTGCTTAAATTCTTGACCGCAGGTAGTACCTTTCTTCTTGGATTATAAAACATTTCTAGAGTAAAACTATTAGCAATGCACAGTTTTTATACTTTTTAGATCGATTAGGTTATTTCTGCAGGAAGGAAATTTTTTTCATTGTATTTCTTCAGTACTAAAGATTTTATTTTCATCAGTCAGGCAGTTAAGTGCCATACGTGATACCCACTCTGTGCGATCATGTCTCGAAAGACAAATGACTGACTGGGCAGAAGATTATCCCGCAGTAGGTTGCCATTGCTTTTTGTGGTAGACTGGCTGCCAACCAAGGCTATAGAATCCAATCTGTTATGTTATTTGACTCATAGCTAGAGGGGGAAGAGATGTATTATATTATTAAGTAGTAAGCAATGGGGATCAGTTTTTTACTTCATAACAATAGAAAACCGATCCCCTACTTTATGCCAGTAGAAGTTTTAATTGTATTTCCAACTATTCTATTCAGTCAGTCAGTTAAGTGCCATACGTGATACACGCTTTGGGCGATCATGTCTCGAGAGAGACATGACTGACTGGGCAGAAGATTATCCCGCAGTTGGTTGCCATTGCTTTCTGCGGTAGACTGGTTGCCAGCCAAGGCTATAGAATTCAATCTGTTTTATTATTTAACCCATAACTGGAGGGAAGAGACTGATTAATACATTTCCCATGGGTATTTGTGTGTAAGTGAATGCAAGGAATTCGACTGGAATTCGAACTCGGCACCCCAATACATATTTTTCTAATTTATTTTTTTAAACTGTATTTTTTAATGGATACGCGTATTTGAGTAGATAGTCTGTTTTTATTAAAATTTCCATCTATCAGCGTGAATATTCGAAAAATCTTATTAAAAAGAATAAATTCAAACAAATCCTGAATCGTGCTATTGAACACACTTCTGTTATCGTTAATCAGGAGGTGGTACGTGGGGAGTGGTCAAGTGGTCGAGGCATATCTCAGACCTAATGATGGTTTCTCCTAGGTTCACATATTTTTCTAACGCATATATACAGTAGCAGTCATCATATAAGGAACGGAAACAACAGGCATAAATATGTGTATTACGTTTTTTTTTTTTTTTTGTTTGTTTTTAATCATATCACCCCGAGCAAGGCGGTAACGCCACTGAAGCGCAGGGGGCTACGTAAGAGTGAAAAGATTGGAAAAGAGAAAGCCGGAAACCACATCCTAAGCAGGGAACAAGGGATGAGCCTCTTCACCTGTTCAATAGACATGGGTGGAGTGTGAACCGGGCGATAGTTTCGTCTATCTACTCCAATTAAACTTAAAAAGTAATGCATGATTAGTAATGAAATTTTTACCGAATAAAGATTAGGGTGTAATGCATAAATATTATACAAAGTTACAAAAATTTACATAAGTTTTTTTTTTTTTAAATAAAATTAAATGGAACAAAGGAAATAAGCTATTCGACAAAAGTTAACAAATGATGGTAATAATTGGCATAAACGTTTAATTTACATTGTTAAAAACTCGAAGCTTTTCAACAATAAGTAAAACTTCATTTATCGTCAGGAATTTATTTTCAAGCATAATGGCAAATTCTATACGCAAAACGCTCTTTTTTAAGAAAAAAAAACTCATTATCACTATCAAGAGAAAAAAAAAGCCAATTTCAGAAATTTCTGATATTTTTCATTGGTCTAAAATGTCGTTCATCGTGTAATTAACAGGTATAAAACTGATAAAACGTTAGACGCAAAACCAAAAACCAGCAGACCTCCAAAAATATCGCAAAGAGAAAATCGAAGAATTGTTAGAATATCTACAAAAAAACGTTTTGAAACTGCTACATCAATTGCCCGTAATTTAATGAAGACAAAGATAAGATCTCAAGGAAAACGGTTGCTCGCAGGTTAAAAAAATGCAGGATTGCGTGCCCGTATTTCAGCTTCGAAGCCTCTCATTTCAAACCAAAACCAAAGGGTACGGCCGGAGTATGCGAGAGAACATGTTTGGACTGACGCACAATGGGATACAGTTCATTTCAATGACGAGTCCAAGTTTACTATATTTAGTTCTGAGGGAAAAAAAACTTACGTACGCCGTAGAACAGGTGAGAGACTGTCTTCTCAATGTATCAAGAAAACCGTTAAGTTTGGTGGCGGCAGTGTGATGATGTGGGGTATGGTTTCATCTGCAGGAGTTGACCCTACCATCTGCGTACATAGCAATATCAATACTGAGATTTAAAAAAAGCTTCTTCAGCATCATATCGTACCAAGATTACACCATTATCTTTATGAATCTCCTATTTTCTTGCAGGACAATGCACCTTGCCACAAGGCTCAGAAAGTTATGGCTTTATTTGAAGGAGGAGGAATCGCCCTAATGAAGTGGCCACCCCAGAGCCCCGACTTGAATCTAATAGAAAATGTTTGGAAGATAATTAAACAAAGAGCTCAGAAAAGAAACCCGAAAAATCAGGTTCAATTATGGGAGTTATTGAAAGACGAATGGGAGGGAATTAGTGCTGATTTTTGGCAAGAAATTGATTAGATCATGAGGTCGACGATGCAGAGAAGTCATTGAAAATAAGGAGGGGATTACTAAATATTAAATTTTTTTGATATTTTGTTCACAATCAAATATTAACAAGATCGTTCCTTAAATGTTGTCCAGTAGCTTATTTCCTTTGTTCCATTTAATCTTTATTTATTAAAATATTATGTAAATTTTTGTAACTTTGTATAATATTTATGCATTACACCCTAATCTTTATTCGGTAAAAAATCCATTACTAATCATGCATTACTTTTTAAGTAATACACATATTGACGGCTTTGTTTCCGTTCCTTATATTATGGCCGCTTATATATATATATATATATATATATATATATATATATAAAATGATTTGTTTGAACATTATTTTTGTTCGATACTCATATTTAAGTAGATTCTGTTTTTAATTAAACAGTATTATATATTTATATCTAGTGGCCTGATTATTTACGATAAATTTTTGTTAGGAAAATGTGGGTCATTCGGCAGGATTCGAACCTGCGACACCTATCCACATAGGTCTAAGAAGCGCCAGATCAATTGGTGACTTCCCCTATGTGGATAGGGGTCGCAAGTTCGAATCACAAGGCCGAATGACACATTTTCGTAACAAAAATTTATCGTAAGCAATCAGCTCGGTAGATATAAATATATAATACCGTTTCATTTAAAAACAGAATATCTACTTAAATATGAGTATCGATAAAAAAAAAAATATATATATATATATAATGCGATGGATAAATTGTCTAAAATACGCAAAACTATAAATGACACTGACATCTCATTTTAAGACATATTTACTAAAATTACAGAAAAATATCATGAAATACTAACGAGTAAATTTATTTAATAAAATTGCCATTGGCTTCAGCCACAACCACCAAACGACTTCTGAATATCCTGCGTCTTATCTGGGCGGTTTTCTTGCTTAAATTGGTTAATACTGCCTTCATCTTTGCTGTCGCTCAACTGTGCCCTACACATAATAATCAATAGGGTTGTAGTCTGGGGAGTTTGACGGCCAGATGTAAGGAGTGATGTGGTTGCAAAAATCTCCTGCTTGTGTGGCATGGTGCAGAATCCTGTTGCCAGACATAGGATCTTCCAGCAGCCACCCTCTTGACCCAGGGCAGTACTACATCCTTGCATGTGGACCTGTTTGTCATGGCCAGGATCTGACCAACAAATTCTGGAATTCTTTTCTTATCGGAACGATCGGCGGGGGGGGGGGGGTGAGATTTACGATCTTCCGTGCCTTCTTAATCACTATTACTCATCTAACACTTTCTGACTCTTTTGCACTGTTCTAAGGTTAACAACCCAAAATCTCTGAAATGTTCATATTAGTACTTCCGGCGCGAATGCCAAGCAGTACATGCAATTTCTGGCAGCGAATTCCACCATAGTGCTCTGACCCTAATATACTCTGCAGTCGACAAAAAAACAAAAAAAAAAACGCACCTGCGAAAAATTAGAAATATAAAATGGCGACTATTTACCTATTGCACTCTGTATACATCATATGACATTTTTTTCATTTTTATTTCATTAAGCATTATCATCCATTGAATAGTCGTATTTGAAATAGACGTCATTATTATTTTACTTTAGACAGTGTATATTACGTCTATAGACCTGTGAATTCGAGAAATCTTAAATATGTCCTCTGAAATATCTACTAAAATAAATAAAAGGACTGCCTAAACGTTTATTAGAATAAATAAAGAACTACGTCTAAATATCTAGAATAAATAAAAAATTACGTCTAAACATCTAGAATAAATTAAAAAAAAATTACGTCTAAACATCTAGAATAAATAAAAAAAAATTACGTCTAAACATCTAGAATAAATAAAAAAAAATTACGTCTAAACATCTAGAATAAATAAAAAAAAATTACGTCTAAACATCTAGAATAAATTAAAAAAAAATTACGTCTAAACATCTAGAATAAATAAAAAAAAATTACGTCTAAACATCTAGAATAAATAAAAAAAAAATTACGTCTAAACATCTAGAATAAATAAAAAAAAAATTACGTCTAAACATCTAGAATAAATAAAAAAAAAATTACGTCTAAACATCTAGAATAAATAAAAAAAAAATTACGTCTAAACATCTAGAATAAATTAAAAAAAAATTACGTCTAAACATCTAGAATAAATAAAAAAAAAATTACGTCTAAACATCTAGAATAAATTAAAAAAAAAATTACGTCTAAACATCTAGAATAAATAAAAAAAAAATTAAACGTCTACAAAAATTCTAAAGGGATAAATAAAAAAAATTACGTCTAAACATCTAGAATAAATTAAAAAAAAATTTACGTCTAAACGTCTAAAAATTCGGGTAAAAAATGTACGTATTTACAATTTACATTGTTCGGATGATTGTGCTCATCTTCATTGCAATGTTCACGACGTTTCGACCGTTGTATGCTCAGACCCACTTTATGGGATTGGAATTTTAAACTGAACTGAATCTTTTATTTCCTCCATCGGCGTAGATTGTTCTAGTTCTGCGTACCATGCATCTTCAGGACCTTTCCGAACAGTGTAAATAATTGCAATACCTCATCTCAGAAATAGAAACAAATAAAGATGTACTGTTAGAATAAAGTAATAAAAAATGATCCAAGATCACCTGTGTCAGCATACACTAATTTTTTGCTTGCAAATTTCCTTGGTGGTCTTGGGATTTGGCATATTCTATGGATACCGGGTGATAACCTGGCGAATATTTAGGAAACGTGAGTCATTCTAAAAAGTGTGTTCGGCATAATATATATTTATTTGTGTTACAGCAAATTTGAGAGTTGAAAAGAAATATGGAACAATAATCGCTGTTTTGAGAACACACAACATTTGCGTTGTGGTGCAGTGGATATCGACTCGGAACGACAAATCGGGGTGCCGAGTTCGAATTCCAGTTGAATTTCTTGCATTCACTTACGCACAAATACCCTTGGGTGAGGTATTAATCCCTTTCTTCCCTCCAGTTATGGGTTAAATAATAGCACAGATTGGGTTCTATAACCTTGGCTGGCAACCAGTCTACCGCAGAAAGCAATAGCAACCTACTGCGGGATAATTCTCTGCCATTCAGTCAGTCATATCTCTTTCGAGACATGATCGCCCAAAGCGTGTATCACGTATGGCACTTAACTGGGTGACATTTGCTGACTTTAAACCCCCACAAGTTTTGCTTTCTAGCTTTCGTTTATCTTTCATTTATGGATTCTCCTGAGAATCTTATTTTACGCACAGCCACAGAACGCTATACCTAATATTTAAAAAAAAGAATTTTAAAAAATGAAAAATCCTTTTGAATCTTTTTAGTTCTAATTTAATATTTTCCATTAAGAAAAATACTTTATATTTTACGAACATTTTTGTGCCTTTTTAGTATTTTTTTTTCAATAATAATTCTTAATAATTCTTATTATTAAAAAATATTTCAGAAATAAAATATACTTCTCTGCGACTTTATCTGATAAATATTACCTTATTTAAAGATTATTGTGATTTTAAACTAATGTTACTTCATTTAAAATATCGCAGAAATATATTTTTAGCACGGGGATAGATGTTTAGTTTAGGAGTTGGCTGCTTGCATCACAAACAGAAGTTTAAACTTTTTCTACGGTGGAAATATCTGTAAAAGTTACTTGAATAATGAATGCTTAACTATGCAGTAATCTTAAAAATGTAGGAAAATATACCCGTAATGAATTTAAGCTACTTTGGCTTTAAATTTATTATAATTATAGCTGTTATTTTCTTATGACCATGTTTACAAAACTCGATACTTCCTTTATGATTAGTAAATATATTATTTATTTAATAACTTTACTACCTAACATCTAGAAAACAAGACAGAATTTTAAAACTTTTTAAATTATTATAACTAAAGGCGAAACAATTCTTGTAAAAATACATTATTCACCGAAAAAATCTTTTCCTTAAGACAATAATGTGATAATATATTTTATTAAAATCTTTTCTAATTAAATATTTTAGTTTTGAGATTTTTATTTTACGATTTGAGCAGGTAACGTGGTATCCTGTCAAATTTTCCGAGAACTTCTGCTTGTAAGTAATATAAACATTAAGATTTACAAAATTTAATTTATCGAGATTTCATATTACCCCCACCATATTTCATATTACCCCCCACCACCACCACCACCAATGGTGGTGGTGGTGGGGGTTAACCAATCAAAAAATATTTTTCGAAGATTTTCTAAAAAAAAAAAAAATTGCTAAAATAATTTCATTCTTTGCAAGAATTTCCGAATCGATGTTTTTCAACGCAAAAATGCGCTAAAGCTGCTTCGACTGCAATTTCTGCCACTGACACCCCCCCCCAAAAAACTGCAGTTTCTGCCACTGACAACCCCCCCCAAAAAAACTGCAGTTTCTGCCACTGACAACCCCCCCCAAAAAATTGCAGTTTCTGCCACTGACAACCCCCCCCCAAAAAAACTGCAGTTTCTGCCACTGACAACCCCCCAAAAAACTGCAACTTCTGCCATTGACAACCCCCCCCGCCAAAAAAAACTGCAGTTTCTGCCACTAACACCCCGCCATAAAAAACTGCAGTTTCTGCCACTAACACCCCCCACAAAAAAAACTGCAGTTTCTACCACTGACAATCCCCCACCCCCCAAAAAACGACTTTTCGAACGTTCTAAATAGTATACAAAATATGATTTAATAATAAAAATACTTGTTATTTCCTCTTAATAACTAAGAACTTTCATTTTTTTTTTTCAACTGAATCAGTGGTGGTTTGCTACTTATTTTAATTGCTCTGATTTAAAACTCGCACTCTGTTATTGAAATACTGACATAATCACACATAAAAAAGGAATTGTATCTCGAGAAAGATGAAATTCTTTTTACCTACTAATTTTATCAAAATAGTCTCGAAAATAAACGAGATATCAGCAGTTGAAATGGAAGGAAATTTCACTATTTTGACCCGTGTTCACGCTGTAAAATATTTTTAGATACCCACATTAAATATTTCCAACGAAAGCCTTCAAAAGTATGTTTAACCCTGTTACGTTAATCAATAGATGTGTTGCATTGCAAAAAGAAACGGACATATTAGTTAGGAATATTCTGGTAGACTTTTAATGATTACGTTCATTTATATACGGGGAATAAGTGGTCAGAAGGAGGTTCAGAGATCAAAAGTTAATGGAACAGAAAGTAGAATCGACGACCTGAGTTCAAATTCTAACCCAATCAGTTGCATTTTCAGCGGGACAGAGTAGTCTCTCTAGCCTTCGTCTGAAACTAGTTTAGAAGAAAGTCTACTCTGAATTCAAACCCCTGAAAATGCAACGGGAACCCCCCTCTTCCAAAGCAGCAATGGCAATTGACAGATAAAGGAATCGCGGAGAGCCATGATCACAAAAGGCTTTGAAGGGACATGGCAATGAAAAAAAATAATGAAAAGCTTTTCATAGAATTGGAGTAATTTCATGTAAGTTATAAAGTTTGATTTTGGAAGTGCGTCACTCCCTGCAGTAGTCCTCCAATCATAAAAGGTGAATTTTAAGAAAATTATTTGCCTATATGGTTCTCTTTTTTCTTCTGTTCAAAAGCCGTCTCTATAAATACGTACCGTTAAGTGCTTCATACAAGAGATCTTAATCATTTCACCCCAAGCAAAGCAATGAAGTCACTAGGACCCAAGGGTTTACTAAGTGTTACCAACAGAGAAAAATTATTATTAACGAGAGAAAGAGAGAAAACACAAAAACTAAGAAGGAAAACATAACGATTAATATTTATCTTGAAAAATTTAAAAGCAAAGTTAACTGGGAAACATCGAACCTGAAGTGAGAGTTCAGCAAGGAAGAATTGCTAGAGAATAAATTGTTAGCAAAAAAACAAAAAAAAGTACGGTTTCATCTTGCTATTTCAACTAACTCTCTTCCATATTCTTGCTTTCCTGACGGCTACAACCTCCAGGAATTTAAATGCAATGTCAATAGTCATCTCTTAACCATTTGACTCCAGTTCTTTCTACAACATCCTGTATATCTTTTCCTTTCTCTCTACCTTTGAAACTGTCATCACACCTGTATTCTCATCCTTCTCTTGCCCCTTTCTCGGACACTCCCTGTAACTGGTTCGTCTTTCTCTTTACTCTCCTCCTATCTAATCTTTTACTCTTATGTAGCTTCCTGCGTATCAGTGGCGTTACGGCCTTGCATGGGGTGAAACGATTAAAAATAAAATAAAATAAAATGAGACATTGCCACCTTTCTAGTGCTGCGTCAAAATTCATAAAGTCCAGGTACTAAAGCGGAAAAATTAATCAGAACAATTGCCATGAAAAGGCAAATTCGATTTTTTTCCCAGTATGCAATGAGCGATTAGAAAATCATTTCAAGGGGAAAAGATTAGAATTTAAGTAAAGAATATTGGAATGTGTGTATTGGATATTAAGCACATACGTATGTAATGGGCCGGTGCAAGGTTCTCGTGCTCCCAACCCCGAATCAATTAAACTCCCCCAATATGATACAGAACTCTCACTTTACTATATCTCAAGCTTCATAAGGTAGTATTCCTATAAACACAAAATTTATTGTAATACAATCGTAGATCATGTCTAAACTTATTTATCTTTTGTCTTTTGTGTGTGTTCGTTACCTACAGACTCCGAAACGGCTGAACCGATTTTCTTGAAAATTTACATAGTTGTACTAAAAGCATCTGCGAGTGTTCTTAGCTAGGTTTTGTGTCGAGGTACCCCCGATAAATATCAAAAATCGATAATCGAAAAATCGGGTTATAGGAGTGGTCTGATTTTAATCAAATTTGATACACATAGACAAAGACATAAGAAACGATATTCAGAAGTTTCAAGGTTGCAGTTTTTACAATAGTGCAGAAAATCGATAATATCCTCTATATCGGAAATAGATGCCCCCGATATTCAATCGAATCTGATCAAAAACCGATATTCAGCCATCAATATGGCTTATTTTCTCCAATTTTACTCCCGATGGGTACGATAAGTTTTCATGGACTTATTTGACTCCGATATTGGAAATCGATACCCCGATATCCTACTGGGTCTGATCAAAATCAGTTTTTCATCTCTTTTATTTTAGCTTTTGCTTCGGGTTTGGCTGTGAGTAGGTATGATTGTAGTTTTTAGTCTCAGCCATGATACCATTTCCTCAGAGGATTTATTTAGCCTTCAAAATTCAGTTTAAGACGACAAAAACTTATTTGATATCGATTCCAGGAAATCAAAATTTGACTTAGATCTATTCATTTTTCTTTCAGTCTACGGTTTCGCTTTAACTGGAAACAACTATTGCTTTTTAGTCTTTCGTGCCAACGTCCAAAAAGTCTGAGCTCCAGGACCATGGATTAGTTTTCAAGCTTTCATTACACCCGAGCAACGCCGGGCTATACTGCTAGTTCAATATAGGTGAACAATTCTACTAGAAAAGTTGAAAATGTCATAACAGATCATTAAGTTAATGTTTTGAGGCAATTAAACATCTTAGGAATTTTCTTGTTAAAAAGTTGAATAATTTTAACATTATAAATAAAAGTTGAATAACTTTAACATTGTAAATAAAAAAAAAATAGTGAATTTTATAGTTTTTTTTTCCTCGAGACACCTATGTGCCATATTCCTTCGGGACATAGGTGATCATGGTTTTTCACATCTTCCTATCCCTCGTAGCTCTTAACACTCTTCTCTCGTTCAGTCAGTCAGTTAAGTGTCATCCGTGAAACACGCTTTGGCGATCATGACTCGAAAGAGACATGACTGACTGGGCAGAAGATTATCCCGCAGTAGTTTGCCATTGCTTTCTGCGGTAGACTATTTGCTGACCAAGGCTATAGAACCCAAAAGGAAGAAATGGATTAATAACTTTCCCAAGGGTATTTGCGCGTAAGTGAATACAATGGAATTCAACTGGAATTCGAACTCGGCTCCCCGGTTTCTCGTTCCGAGCCGATATCCACTGGACCACAAACCCCTCCTAAAACCCGCTTTTCCATCCATTTGCTGAAACCCAAACAAATATGTTACGCGTGGCTTTCCCCTGTCTCTTTCACTCTGTCCTATGAGTATCAGATTCTCCGAGCCCTCCTTCCTCATTACATGTCCCAGAAACTCTCAAAAACTTCATCGTTGCTCACATGCTCAATCCATTGTATATCCAGTATCTTGTAGAACCCCATTTCGGTTGCTTCAAGTCTTCATTTCATCTTTGATGAGATTGTCTGTCCTTCAATATGTCAGATTCCCTGCCATATTGAAGGACATACATCATGTAACAACACAGCACTCTCTTTTTCTGCGAATTTTTCCTGTCTCTCAATACTTTGCTTAGCTTCTGGAATGTAGCTTTGGTCATTCCAATTCGATTTCGGATAGCATGATTAAAAGAAATTCATGGATTTAGACGAAAGAAAAAAACAGAATGAGGTCAAAATCCGAAAGTTTTCATCTTTTCGTAGTCAATATTTGTCTATATATCTGAGATAAGTTATTGTAATTCTTAACATTGTTAATTTATTCATAAAATTAAATGGGGTAACCGATCAAAAAATACTTTTCCAAGATTTTATAAAATAAAAAAATTGCTAAACTAATTTCATTTGTGAATAATTCCTAAAAGGTACATTAAAATCCGACAGTGATTTGATTTTTGCAAGAATTTCCAAATCAATGTTTTTCACCACAAAATCAATGTTTTTAAGTTGATATATTTCGTTTCATAATCACGTTTCGAACGTTGTACGGTTCGGCTTTCTTCAGGATCTGTTTATATTTCTGAGATAAGGTATTGTAATTACATTATTTAAATTGTTCGGACTATTGTCCTCATTTTTATCATATTCATGTCTCGAAAGAAAATTCTGGAAATAATACAAAAAAAAAAAAAAGACCAGAATACTCTTTGCTTTATTTTGAAGAGTGTAAATCTAAATACATGGAAGTGAAAATTAAAACCTACTCTACTAATTACTCTTTCTTGTTTGAACTCTGGAAAAAAGTGTGAAATTAATACAACGGGTGGTCTTAATAAACGCGGTAGTGGGGTAGGAAAATTTCGTCGAGAAAATAAACCTCCCCCATTTTTCTATTAAGCACCTATCTCACCCTTTCCATCACCGTTACACGTTATGATTTCACGGCACGTTTTCATTCATGGCTAACATGATCAATTGGGGGAAAAAATTTGATTTTTTTTTTTTTTTTTTTAAATATGGAATTATCATTATTATGATCTGCTATTCAGACCCACATTCTCATCTTGGCCGTTATACACACAGTTTCAACCGTTGAACCCAATGACTTTTTCAGATGTCTGACCGCTTATGGAAAGGAAATGGTGGCCTCAGCCATATTTAAATAATTTAAACGTCTATGAAATATCTTAACACACAAACCGCAAAGTTGTATAAATATTCACCAGTTGCCGTATCCCTAAATATGCAAATTTTCTTTATTACTCGTTTTGCTATTCAGAGCAAAATATTCATACTGGCTGTTATACTCCTGATGTTGAACGGCTGTTGAACGTTAAAACCATCTTAAGGTGTTGGTCTTCGTACTTAGCAACTTAGAATTTCAAAGCGAACACTTTATTCAATCCATGAGGGTCTATTGCTCCCATTATCCAGGCGATACATGCCCTAGTAAATTAAACCCGTATTAAAAACATATCCAGTTCTCTGACAGTTGCAAGATTAATCTCTGGTCATAGTAGAACTGTAAAATCATATGTACAAATATGAATAATAATGATAATGGCAAGAAAAACCGATACGATTTATCTCCCATAAACATGAAAAACAGTCAAAACATTTACATCACTGTGGATTGAATAAAGGGTTCTTTTCGAAATTCAAAGAAGCTAAGTGCAAAGAAAGACATCTGAAGAAGACGGAGAATATAACGGTCGAAACATAAATATATCAGCCAACATGAGTATGGTTCGAACGACAAATCTTAAAATTATGGAAGGGTGAAATTACCGAAATTTACATCGGTGAGCACTGTTAACAAATTGGTAATTGTCAAGAAAAATATCATTTTAGGAATAACGAACATTTAAGACAGTCTGAACCAAAGGTATCAGGTTGGTGCAAAAGTTTTTGCCGATTTAAAATTTCATCTTGAAAATGAAAAACTGTGTTTTGACAATCTTTATTTATAACAATAACGATCTTTGCTCACTCTAACTTGCTTCCATCTGTCAACTAGCTTATAAATGCTTCGCTTGTAAAATTCTTTAGGCTTTGATGTGAAATATGAATCTAACTCATGTTCAATCTCTTCTCGTGATGTTAACCTAAGGCTATCTAAATGGTTTTGTAATCCTCGAAATAAGTGATAATCCGAGGGAGCTAGGTCAGGAGAATATGCAGGATGGGGCAAGATGGCACTTCTCATCACCTCTGACAAGCCTACCCAAAAATGGTGTCTGAAGGTGTCGTGAAAGCAAAGATTCGCAACAAGAAACACGTTGTTGCAGGTTCTCAGGAGAACATGGGTAAGAATATTGCATAAAAATATGAATGATGCTTTAATAATCTGAAAAAAAAATAGTTATAAATTAATCCTGGTGATATGTTTAAGTAATAACAATATGCATAAAATAAATTACAATGATTTAAAATGCCCCTTTTATAAACAGGCAAAAAATTTTGCACCGATTGATATTTTTGTGTAAGTTATATATAAAAAAATATCGCACTAATGTTTGAAAGGATTTTATATTCTCTGTACTTATTACGTCTATCGCTGAACGCTCTACAGAGAAAGATTAGTGGGAATTAAACGATGTAATAACTTACTGTTTAGATCTCTCGCTCCCACTATCCTATTAATTTCGATCTATAAAGCCATCATTTGCAACAAAGCCGGGCAAAATTTACCCCTCTCTGAAAGACATCGGTGCGTAATTAAAGAAAAATATGCCAATAAGTATATGCTAAACTGGCTATTCAATGTTTTAAGTTAAGTGGAACGTTAACAGCCAGATAAGACAAAAAAATAAGACCTACAGAAAGGCGGAAGAACACTGGAGGAGTTAACGGCCAGCTAACGAGGTGGTGTCTCGATAAAACACAGTGGAGAATACGACGGGAAACCACTCCACTTTTAATCCATAAAAAGTCATGGATATATAACGAAGAAAGTTCAAGATTAAGAGTGAGAATCTGATAGAACCAGTGTTTTACTTTTCTGTGTTTCTTCAGAACTAATTCTAGCATCACCATTCTTGCTCGTAAAGACTGTCTGTTTGGTTCTCGTATCAAATGTTTTTAACGAAAAGATTAATATTGAGAAATTCTAAAAATAGTTTTATTTGTTTATATTTTTTATTTTATTTTATTTTATTTTATTTTATTTTATTTTTTACTGTGTAATGCAGGGTTAACTTGCAAAATTCTCAATCCTGGCATGTGTGGTTATCTATTTTTATTGGGATGGGCTAGACGTTGCGTGTTGTATTTTTTTTTTCTATTTAACAGAGAGCTTTTCACACGTGCAAAAAACCTGGTATTCTGAGCCGTTCAAAAAAGTGTCTTACAGTGCTTGCTAAAGGGCGTTGACTTGTGTACGGTTTTCCGATTCTATAGTAGAACGCGTCATTATTTTACGTGTGACCATCTTTAGCAACCCCGAATAACGAGACGATATCTTTCCCGACTCTTTCTATTTAGCTTTTGTACTGCTCTAATTATTTTTTTAAAATTTCCATTCGTTCAAATTAAAACGAAAAAAAAAAAAATGAGAATAACGCCTCAGTAATCATTCTTGTTCATCTGTTGACTTATTTAAACCGAGAAAAGTCCGAGACAGGCAGTTTAACGGTACAGCAAATTAAGATTAGTGAGGCACAGTCCTCAAAAAGTAATAACAACCTACTGCGGGATAATCTTCTGCCCAGTCAGTCATGTCTCTTTCGAGACATGATCACCCAAATCGTGAATCACGTATGACATTTAACTGACTGAACTGAGGTATAGTCAAAGGTCCCTCAATAAAAAGTGTCACCCATGGTAAAGCACGAAAATAGGACCTTTTTTAACATTTGATATCCTAGCAATTTTTCAAATAAAACTTCTACTTAAAAATTGCAAACTAAGACCGTTTATATAATATATATATATATATATATATATATAATCGGTCGAGTTTCGATCCCAGCCAGAAACAAGTTGATGTCTAGCCACACTGATGAGCTGTCAATATATATATATATATATATATATATATTGTTATCCGCATACAAGCCTGTTTTGCTGTATCACAACTCATCAGTGTGGCTAGACATCCACTTGTTTCTGGCTGGGAACGAAACTCGACCGATTTGGTATCAGTCAGTCGCTAATCCATAGGCGAATGGAATCATAGAAGGGAATTTTTAGCGTGTTATATATATATGAAATCTTACAGAAAGTTACGAAATGGAATAAACCAATGTATATTAAATTTGTTTTAAAATTGCTTACTGGATATTCGCATTTAAGTAGATACTGTTATTGTTTATTTATAATTAAACAGTATGCTTATATATATTTACTGGTCTTAAATATTTGAGAAATTTTGTTAGGAAAACATGCATCTTCTGGCAGGATTCGAACCTGCGACCCCTATGAACAGAGGAAGCTGTCAAGTGATCTCGAGTGTCTTAACCACTCCACCATGAAGGCTTTTGCAATTAGACAAGGTCGAATTAAGCTTTATCAATTTTTTTTTTCTTGTGACACATTTCGTTTTTTAGGAATTCATCAGATTAAAGTAAGATGTTAATAGAAATACCAGATTGATTAAAGTGTTATTTTCATTATTTTTCAAAAAAGGTTTTCGTTATAATTCCAAGTATAGAGTTGATATTGCGTTTTAACTGCGTATCAGTTCAAATATCTAAACTTATTTCTAAATGGAACTTTGTGTGTGTCTGGGTGTGTGTTTATCCGTTACCTATAGACTCTGAAACGGCTGAACCAATATTCTTGAAAATATACACAGCTGTACTCTAAATTTCTGCGAGTGTTTTTAGTTAGGTTTTGTGTCAAGGTACCCCCGATAAATATCGATAATCAAAAAATCGGGTGATAGGAGTGGTCCGATTTTAATCAAATTTCATACACTCATAGACAAAGACATAAAAAATGATATTCAGAAGTATCAAGGTTGCAGTTCTTACAATAGTGCAGAATATATATATATATATATAAAAGGCAAGATGTTTGTTTGTGTGTGTGTCTGTTTATCTATCTGTATGTCCTTTATACAAATCCACAATTTTTATCCGAAGTTTCACGGTTGGAGTTCTTATAATAGTGCAGAAAATTTGATATCAATACCATAAAATCAAAATTTGATTTACATCCATTCATTTTTCTTTCAATCTACGGTTTCGCTTTAACTAGAAACAACTATTGCTTTTTAGTCTTTCTTGCCAACGTCCCTGGAGTCTGAGCTCCAGGACCATGAATTAGTTTTAAAGCTTTCATTACACCTGAGCAACGCCGGGCTATACTGCTAGTCTTCAATAAAGATAAAGTCGAGCAGACAATTACTTTGCTGAGTTTCTCCAGAACTAATTCTAGCATTACCATTCTTGTCCTTATACGCTGTCTGTTCGCTCTCGTGCCAAATGTTTTGAGAAAAGATTAACATTGAAAAATTCTAAAATGATAGCTTTTTTAAAACCCTGCATTAAGCAGTAAAAAAATAATCATTTTAGAATTTTTCAATGTTAATCTTTTCTGTGCAGGGTTTTCTACAGTAGGATGCTGCGGATATCATGAACCGAGCCTGTGAATAATGAGGTTTTGGAAAGAATGGAAACGAAAAGGAAATTAATATTGAGCATCAGAAAGAGACAACTGAAGTTCCTGGGACATGTAATGAGAAAGGAGGGCTCGGAGAACCTGGTGCTAACAGGTCAGATAGAGGGAAAAAGAGACAGAAACCAGCGGATAACATATTTGAAGGGCCTGAGCAGGTGGATGACAGAACGGGGGTTGCGTGATGTTACAGGAGAAAGCGTGCTAAGAGCCACCAAGGAATATGGAGTCGGGGAAGGGCATGATCGCCTACGTCCTGAAAGGACAAGGCACATAGAAGAAATAATAATGCAGGGTTAACTTGCAAATGCTCAATCTTGGCATGTGTGGGTATCTGTTTTGATTGGGATGAGCTAGACACCACAAGAATAAGTATTCTTCTAGAGGATCTATAAAATTTTCCACACGATAAGTATATTTAATCTTTAGAATTTCTCATCAAGAAATTATGAAAAAAATAAAGTCATAAGAAGTTACCTCAATAAATAAATGGCAAATTCTGTTTGTCTGTCCTCTAACTCGGGCCGCACTTAATCTATATAGACATATACCTTTTTGGAATCGGGATAATCCTACGATTAAAATTGTCATTCAACTGCTACTTGAATATTCAACGTTCCGATTTGTGTCCTTATGAAGAGGACGCAGTTAAAACTTCAAATTTTAAAATAACTTATAAAAATTTAGTATTTTTAAATTTATATTGAATTTAAAGTAACACAAAACCTCTGAATTTAAAAGCAGAAATTGTTTTAAATTCAGTTTAAAATATCTCCAAATCTTTGAATTGAGGAAATCAATTTTATTTCTTCAAAATGTCAAGGAATCAGAGTTAAAATGAAAGGTTTCATGGCCTGAGGTTTTGAAGTTCCACAGAATTTCTGATTTGAAGAATATAATTTTGGACCTGGATTTGAATTTCGGCCACAAACGGAGTTTCTACCCAAATGGTTCTTTTGGTCGAAATTGGACTTATAGTGAGAATCAGAGTTAAAGTGGCTTTAAAGTTCCATTGAGTGAATTGAGGAATTCAAAGTTATTACTTCACAATTACCATTGCTGTTTTCTGAGCTAGAGCAGAGGTTCCTTTTAGTTTGGGACCGGGCTCCCAATTAGCTCTCCGTAGAAACAAACTCTGAAAGTCCGCATAGTGTGTTTTAACGAACACTACTAGTAATATTTGAATAAAATGTAAGCGAGAAACTAAATATTGTACCAGTTAAAGTTTTAACTTCCATGATTTCATTGATTCAAATTTGTCAATTTTATCTTCGTAGTCAAAATTTTATCTTTATATGTTAGAACAGTTTCCCATACGATCTCCGAAGTTAAGAAACGTTAAGCCGGGTCAGCACCTAGATGGCTGACCGCTTAGAAATACCAGATGCCGTAAACTTTGATGTCGTAATGGATAATATCTGGGAATTGTTAATCCTAGAGAAGACTTCTAATTCTCGTTGGATTCGTTACAATTATTTCCTTGCAAATATCTTTTGTAAAGGTATGCATCCACCTTCTTCCCCAGCTATGGGTTAATTAGTAAGACTAAACCTGTAAAAAAATCTAACAACCTAAAATTATTTTCTGGTTTTAAATAACCTGCAAAAGGGTTGTTAAGCCTTGAAATACCAATCATTCTCCACATTCAGAAGTATCGAAAGCATCAAACAAAATCGCTTTTCACAAAATGAAACAAATTTAAAAGAAACTAGCCGTATAGCCCGGCGTTGCTCGGGTGTAATGAAAGCTTTAAAACTAATCCATGTTCCTGGAGATCAGACTCTTTGGACGTTGGCACAAAAGACTAAAAAGCAATAGTTGTTTCCAGTTAAAGCGAAACCGTAGACAGAGACTTTCAAATAGGGCACAATTTGGGTTCTCTCATGCAGCTTGCTGCAAAAAATTCAAATTTCTTAGAATAAATTATACAGCAAGAGTAACATTTTGGAACACGCTATCATCTCCATATTAAATAGTAGGTTTTCAAAAATTCTCTTTAGGTTGATAACAGCTCTTTTATAGCAGGAATTTGCTTTCTTGATTTGGTACTTTATTCAATAATACATTAACTTCTTATGGGTTATTTAAATCCGAAATTTAATTTTCTTTAAACCAATAAAAATGTCATTTTGCTTTTAAAACTGAATATAAGGAGATGATACTCAGATTTTGTACATAAACATGTTTATGTGGCTATAATTAATAGATGGCGGTGATATGTTTTTCTTCTTTTTTTTGTTTTTTGTAGTTTTATTGAAGTTAAATTTTAGAATACAGCTTGATTTCTTTAAGAAATTGCATGATATTATAGATAGATATTATCATAAGAGTTCTTTTATTATTTGTCTATATTTCTGAGATGAGGTAGTATTTACATTATTCTTAGCATCTGAAGAAGGCCGGCGCGTACAACGGCCGAAATGTCATACAAATAGCAACAAAGATTAGGGCAATAGTTCGAATATTGTAAATACTGTGAGTTTATGTTGGTTGTTTAGTTTAGAGGCCGATATGAGTTATTTAATGCCGAAATCTAAATATTTGGAACGGAACTGTATGACATCAAGTAAAGATAATTGGTATTGTTGATTATTTTAATATATAAAAATATATTGCTGGTATTTTTGCTATAAACATGTATGAAAGCGTCAAGAAAGATTTTTCATTTATAAAATGAATTTTCAACTTCAGGTACTGGGTTTTACTTTTGGGGGGGTGGTACTTTCCCCCCACCAAAAAAAAGATAATTACTTTTAAATTTGTTTCATTTTGTGAAAAGCGATTTTGTTTGATACTTTCAATAAAATATATATATATATATATATATATAAAACATAGAGAAAATAGCCAAGCCTTACAACAGTGGCAAAATATGTAGACTGTGCCAAGAAGAAAAGTTAGCGATTATGTTATTCCCAAACAAAAATGAACTGTTGAATGAAAGAACAGAAATTATGACTAAGTGTAACCATACCAAAAAAATACTTATTAGGTTCATACAAGTATGGATAAAACGTTATAATTTTTTGTAAATTTAAAAATTGCGCGTTCAAAAATTCCCCGTTACGTGAGCGTTCTTAAAAAAAAAATAAAAGTAAAAACGGTAAAATCTGTTATTGCAAATCGCCTGAAGACACCACATGGTAGAAACCTAGGTCGCCTAATAACTCATTTACAAATGAAAAATATTCCAAAAATTCTACAATATAATTGTATTGAACACATTTTAATACAAATGTGTCAGTCAGTCAGTTAAGTGCCATACGTGATACACGCTTGGGCGATCATGTCTCGAAAGAGACATGACTGACTGGGCAGAAGATTATCCCGCAGTATGTTGCCATTGCTTTCTGCGGTAGACTGATTGCTGACCAAGGCTATAGAACCCAATCTGTCCTATTATTTGACCCATAACTAGAGGGAAGAGACGGATTAATACCTTTTCCAAGGGTATTTGCGCGTAAGTGGATGCATGGAATTCAATTTGAATTCGAACTCGGCTCCACGCTTTCTCGTTCCGAGCCGATATCCACTGCGCCACAACAAATGTGTACTGGTCTAATTTTATTATGACGCAAAACTAAGTAATCTATCAATCTATATCTCTCTCTCTCCTCCATCTCTCTCTCTCTCTCCACTCCTCTCTCTCTCTCTCCTCCTCTCTCTCTCTCTCCTCTCTCTCTCTCTCTCCTCCTCTCTCTCTCTCTCTCCTCCATCTCTCTCTCTCTCTCCTCCATCTCTCTCTCTCTCTCCTCCATCTCTCTCTCTCTCTCCTCCATCTCTCTCTCTCTCCTCCATCTCTCTCTCTCTCCTCCATCTCTCTCTCTCTCTCCTCCACTCTCTCTCTCTCTCCTCCATCTCTCTCTCTCTCCTCCATCTCTCTCTCTCTCTATATATATATATATATTATGAGAGAATAGGAAACGTTTATCATTCTAACATGTTTTACTTTCTGATGAAGGTTTAATAAAAGTGAAACATGTTAGATTGATAAATGTTTCCTATTTTCTTTTTTTTTTTTTTTTTTGAGAGGGGGGGCGGGAAATTTCCTTTAATTTTTATTTAGTCATTAGTTTTTCAGCGTTCTTATCCTGGGTATGACGGTAAACTGCATCCGGCAGCAATGCCACTGATTGGAAGGTTGTGAGGTGCATGGAAGCACCTCTTAATTGCTGTTGTTTCCAAGTCCACTCTGACCCGGAGTGGTAGCACCTGTTAGGGTCCCAGCTATGAGTAAATAGTTAACCCCCCAAACTTAGGTCAAAACACTATGAATGACTTTTATAGAAATATATACATAAAAATAGACGTTTATAGAAAAATATACATTTTTGAAGGAAAAATATTACCAACAATACTTTTCTGAAGGAAAACATTATTACCATAACACATTTTTGAAGAAAAAAAATTACCAGGAATAGATTTTTGTATACAAAACTAGAAGACATCTTCACTTTTCTCAAAATAAAAAAAATAAATTTTTCATTAAAATCTGACTAAATCAACCTTCTCCCTATATTCGAACATTAAAAAAATAGCTTAAAACCCTACCTTTTTAGCATTAAATAACCCACAAATGATTAGCCATTAAACAAAATTCAAATTCAAAATTTCCAGCGTTCTTACGCTGTCTGTTTTCAAAATGGCTAAAGAAGTGGCCGAAAGCGTTTGCACAAGTTGTGTACTCACTTAATTGCACCGAATGTAAAAACGTCAAGAAAACTAAAATTGAATTTTTCCTTGTCTGACATACTTAATGAAATATGTGTTATTCCCGAAGTTTGGTTTAGAGTACCTTTCCGTTAATTTACCACTCAACCAACCAATAATATTTCATCTTTCCGTACACTCATTCCTGAATCTCTGACGTCAGTACTGAATACTCGTCTGGGTTATCCAAACCAAATGCCACGTCTTTCCACGCATATATATATATATATATATATATACACACACACACACAATAACATAGCTATATTTACAAGCGCGCGCGCACACACACACACACACAAAAACATTAAATTTATATTTTTTCTTGCATATACTATTTTGAATAATTGCCCCCCCCCCCCTTCCACTAATAAATGATTTATATTCAGTTTCCGGCATATATAACAACTGTTCCCATTGGCGATTTTAAAAAATTCTAAGATTCGAAAAATTAATAAGCAGCGGTGAATTAAGGAAGAAGTACCTTCTTTATTTCAGTCCGAGCTATTATACTTAGTTTTTCAAAACGACTGATATAAAATTATTCCCACCACCACCGAAAATTGTTCAGCACCTCCTCGTATACTAATAAATGTGCTTTGATAATTTTCCGAATTTACAGGCCTTTATTATTACAACAATTCGGAAAACTAACGTTCGAAACATTAACTCTATAAATCGCAGCTTCTTGCATTGGCGAGATACCACCACAACACACACATACATGCATACATACATACATATGAACGCATATATGTGTTCTTACATATATGTATAAAACGTGTGCGTGTGTGAATAAAGTTTGATGAGAATCCAGCAGAACAGAATTAAATATATATATATATTTATATATTGATAATAGCTGATGTAAGCCGAAAGCTCAGAAAGGATTTTAAAAAACATGTATCAATATTGTGATTTTCTTTTCTTTCAACGATAATGCTATTAAGTTTATCAGACGATATGAAAAGAATTTACATAAAATATACAAAACTTGTTAATATTATTTAATGAAACGAGCACCGAGATTATATATATATATATATATATATACTATTCAACGTTGCGCCCAACAAAGCATTGAGAAATGTGAGTTTATTCAAAAGTATATTTATTCTTCGTATAAAATTTAGCTACCTTATTTTGAAATCGAATACTGTTTTTTACAACTGGTACTCGGTGTGCTCTCTCTTATATATATATATATATATATATATATATATATATTGTGTGTGTGTAGATTCACTCAAAAAATATGTATATATGAGGGAAAAAAAAACAACTCAAACTAAAAAAAAAACATGTTTTATCGTCAAAATTTGTTACTCAGAGGAAAAACCAAAGATTTGTTTTCGTTTTTAATCGTTTTTATAATGTTCGAAATTTTGCTAAAAGATCTTTTCTTGAGCCAATGGACGACGACGAAAGATTTGTAGAGAAAAAAAATTTTTGTTTTTTTTTTGTTTTTCCCTACAGAAAAATAAATTGATTTGGAAATTTTTGCAAATACAGATAATTGTCGGATTTTAGTGACATTTTCAGGGTTTATTCACAAATGAATGAAATTAGAATTTTTTTTTCTTTTGAAATATATCATGGACGCAGCTGTTAAGTTTTTTGTAATATAAATAATTAATTTTTTACAAGAATTTTTATCTTGTTCAGACAACGCGTTTCATCTCTTTCTAGAACAGAATCTACTCTCTTAGTGACATGTTTGAAATACAGCAATTTTGCTTATTAGAAATATTAAATTTATTAGATTAAAATTGAAACGAAATTGAAATCTTCAAGAAAACTAGTTGATTTCTGTGTGTGTGTGTATATGTATATATATATATATATATATATATATTCTTTTTTTTTTTCTTTTTTTTTTTTTTTTTCATTAAAGTATACTTTTAAACGAGTTTTATCTTCTCCCAGTATTGTGAGTAATCCTTTTTGGTTTTCTCCTTAGCCCTTGATAAGTGTTGGCCGAAAGGTTCCTCGGGTTTTGGGATAATTATGACGTCTATTCTTTTTAAAGTTATTTGTGGTTTCTGTGGGTACAAATTATATATATATATATATATAATAGAAATAAATAAATAAATACTGTAAAAAAAAAAAACATTTTTAAACTTACAAATTTTTAGTAGTTTTTCCTATACATATTAAGACAGTATACATGGATTATCATTATGCTATATATATATATATATATATATATATATATATGTATCAGAAATAGTGTTGTTCCAACGAGAGAAATTGGTATAAAATAAAAATGTTGTTTAAAGTGTAGATTTATTGTTATTATTTATATTACAAGACGCAGGTAATATAAATAATAACAATAAATCTACACTTTAAACAACATTTTTATTTTATACCAATTTCTCTCGTTGGAACAACACTATTTCTGCTATATATATATATATAAATTTTTACCTTGATATAGTTTACTGATAACCCAGTTTGATTACAGAGGTATGAAATATTACAATTTTCTTTTAAGCCATTTTATTTTTATATTAAGATAAATTAAGCACTTGAAATTACGCATGTTAAAAGAAAAAAGTTATTAAAGATTATAAATGTTAATAGGGGGTCCAGTTTACCATGTAAATTTTAAACTAATTTCCCTGCGGATGTCAAAACAAATGTACTCACAAGCGTTTTCTAAAATACCTGATGCTGCAAACTTGTATGTGCGGGTGGTGTAACGGATAATGGCACGGAATTGGAAATCGGAGAGACGAGTTCCAATTACAGTTGTTTCTTACATATACTTACGTATAAATGCCCTTTGGAAAAGAATGAATCTACACCTCCTCGTATTTAGTTGGTAAATTAGTAGCTCTTTTACTAGAAAATCATAATTATCTCCACCCCACAAATTCTTAAAATCTAAAAATATTTCCTGGCTTTAAATAACCTGCACAAGTTAAGCTACAAAAACAATCATTTCTAAAATGCAAAAATATTTTTTTAAAAATGAAAATGAAATTCGTAAACTTGAGTACTTAATAGAGGGATATATGACGAAGAACTCCAGATTATAAATTTAATTTTATATAGCTAATCATTTTTTAATGATATCGATTAAGGATTAGCTCTTATAAAAGTTATATTCGTGATCGGTAAGGCCCAATCTATATAGTAACTAGCAGTATAGCCCGGCGTTGCTCGGGTGTAATGAAAGCTTTAAAACTAATCCATGGCCCTGGAGCTCAGACTCTTTGGACGTTGGCACGAAATACTAAAAAGCAAAAGTTGTTTTTAGTTAAAGCGAAACCGTAGACTGAAAGAAAAATGAATGGATGTAAGTCAAATCTTCATTTCCTGGTATCGATATCAAATAAGTTTTTTTCGTCGTAAACTGAATTTTGAAGGCTAAATAAGTCCTCTGAGTAAATGGTATCATGGCTGAGACTAAGAATTACAATTATACCTACTTAGAGCCAAACCCGAAGATAAAAGGGCTGAAAAAAATACAGACATACAGGCAGATAAACAGACACACACACAAACATCTTGCCTTTTATATATATTATCGATTTTCTGCACTATTGTAAGAACTGCAACCTTGAAACTTCTGAATATCGATTCTTATGTCTTTGTCTATGAGTGTATCAAATTTGATTAAAATCGGACCACTCCTTTTATAACCTGATTTTTTTCGATCATCGATTTTCGATATTTATTGGGGGGGTATCTCGACACAAAACCTAGCTAAGAACACTCGCAGACGCTTATAGTACAACTGTAAGTTTTCAAGAAAATCGGTTCAGCCGTTTCGGAGTCTATAGGTAACGGACGCACACACACACAAAGTTCCATTTATAAATAAGTTTAGATATAAAAAAAATAAAAAGAAACTATTTGAAAAAATACTCTTCCAGCGTTTTTTATTTTATGACAAATTGATGCTACGCCATTTTTTAAAAATTCGTATTGCTATAGAAACTAGATTCTAATTATAGTTCATAATGTAAGTATACCACATTCGTTCGGTACTAAATTAGTAAGAAAAGATGATAAACTGAAATAGTCTGGCTGTATTAATTGTAGGCTACTTAGGGATTGGGTTACTTTCACACTGTATCTTCGTCACTCATAAGTTGCTCTCCATCTTAAAACATCTTTTTCTACGCTACAGTATTGATACACGAAAATAAGTTAGAATTTATTTTTTCCATTTTATAATGATACATTTGAATTAAAAAAAAAAAGAAGAAAACATTCGTTCGAGCGTTTAAAAGAGTCTCGTTTTGTAGATTTGGAACTTAGGAAAATGGCGAAACGTGTTGAGGGTAAAAAAAAAACAAAAAAACCCTGAGACCTACACACATCAATAATTTTGGTAGTCTAAAAAATACAAATATTGATTTTACAGAAGACATTTATTTAATTTTTCACACAATATCTGTCTTGCTCATATATACTAATGTATTGGTATATATTAAAAAAATCAAACTAAAATAAATACTTGTATGAAAGGCCTGTGTGTACTCCCGTTCGGGTTTCAAGGATAAACCTGATTTGGGGTCCCGAGCAGTGCTTTATAAATCTTCCTATCTTGTCTACAATAGTTTCTCTACCTATATTTATATACGTTACAAATGAAACTAATTACAACTGACTATTGAAGGGTTAAAAATCGGATTTGACGTAATTATGGGGCCTTTAATTTTTATTTTATTTTAATTCAGATTCGTGAATTTTCTTTGCTCAGGCTAAGTCCCGAAAAAAAAAAACACTATAAAATTCACTATTTTTTATCCATAGTGTTGAATGTTTTAAAATTATTTAACTCTTTAACAAGAAAATTCTAAAGTTGATGTTAAAAATTGGCGCAAAAAACATTGTTGATTTTTATAAGATGGAATGATCAATTATGACAGGTCTCTAATTTGTTTATTTTTAATTGTTCTAGTTAAATTGTTCACTCATATTGCATATGATCCATTAATGTACATAATTCGGTTAGCATAAAATTTGTATTTTATGAATACTACCATACAAAATTTGAAATTTAGAGTAAGGTCTCTCCATAGATTCGGGTGGGCACCACACCCCTTTCAACAGCCGTGGTTATATCTCAGCAAATAAAATAAAAAAATCTGTTAATTTTTCATTTTTCTTTACGTTTTTTGAAAAAAACAAAAACTACGCTCCTAACAACTTTACACACACACACATCTATATATGTTTAAAATTTGGCATATTTGTAAAGGACGAGTAATCAATATTGCAGATAGAGCGTTTGGAGATTTAAATAGTGCGGACATAAAAAAAAAACAACAGTGTATAGTGACTGACAGTCACTATACAGTATTTATTCTTATAAGAACATTTTATCGATATATCTTCCTACTAATTACCGGCATATACACACACTAAATTCGTGTATAATTTAAATACGATTAACATGCTTTTTTTTTTTTTTTTTTTTTTTCGCATACATGTACTTACATTCATAATAAACATCTAGCGTTTTTATTACGCGGGGCACACACACTTAAACAGACAAGTTTTTCCTCTACATTTAAAATATTCGTCCATTGCTTTATTACACGTGACTCGTATCTGACCAATGAAATCAAACGTCAGTCAACATACTGTCTCTGTGAATTTTAAACAGATTTTTAAAGTTTTTTTTAAAATGATTCAGCTTTAAAAAAAATCTCTTAGGAAGCTTGTTTAAATGAAACATTAAAGACAATTTTATATCCTACCTGTTCTTTACTTATTCTATTTATCTTGTCGGATTTCGATCTATATATTCAACTTACTACTAATATATCTAAAATTAGACATGTATATAATATCCATCATATATTCTCTCTCTCTCTCACACACACAGCGCGATTGGTAAATTGCCGCCATTTTATGTTTTTAATTTAATTCATACACGTTGTTCTTTTTTGTTTTTTTTTTGGTGGGGGGTTGTGGACTGCATAGTATAGTAGGGTCAGTTGGACACCGTCTGTGAAATAAATAAAACAAGTAACGTGACGCAATACACTTTGCCATCATATATTCTCTCTCTCACACACACACACAGCGCGATTGGTAAATTGCCGCCATTTTATGTTTTTAATTTAATTCATACACGTTGTTCTTTTTTTGTTTTTTTTTTGGTGGGGGGTTGTGGACTGCATAGTATAGTAGGGTCAGTTGGACACCGTCTGTGAAATAAATAAAACAAGTAACGTGACGCAATACACTTTGCCATCATATATTCTCTCTCTCACACACACACACAGCGCGATTGGTAAATTGCCGCCATTTTATGTTTTTAATTTAATTCATACACGTTGTTCTTTTTTGTTTTTTTTTTGTTTTTTGGGGTTTTTTTTGTGGACTGCATAGTATAGTAGGGTCAGTTGGACACCGTCTGTGAAATAAATAAAACAAGTAACGTGACGCAATTCACTTTGCCAGAAATTTGAAAACTGCATGCTGTACTGCTTGGTATTCGCACCGGAAGCTCCATTAAAAACATTTCAGAAGGTTTGGGTGTCAAACTGAGGACAGTGGAGGGGGATTCGGAAAGAGTTCAATGGTGATTACGAAGGTGTGGCAGTTTAGAAAACTCAGTATTATCGTTCTGATGAGAAAAGAACACCTGTATTTGTTGATGAGATTTCCATCAAGTGCCTTAAAGAGGTAGTAGTGCCCTGGGCCAAGAGGGTGACTGCTGCAAGACAGTTTGGCAACAGGACTCTGCACCATGTCACAGAAGTAGAAAACGGTCCTGGCTGTTAGACAACTTCTGTAACCACATCCTCCTTTATACAAGATCTCTTAACTCCCTGAACTGCAGCCCCTTTGATTGTGTGTAGAGCGCAGTTGCGTAAGAGACCAACAATACTCCTTGAAACACCTAAGATGAACTGAAGGCAAGGATTATGCCAGCATTCATCAACTTAAACAAGGGGACCGTCCAGAAGAGTTGCAAGAGATTCCAAAGTCGTCTGGAAGTCAATGGCGATGTTATTGATTAAATTTACTTTAGCATTCAAGATATTGTGTAATTTTGATAAGTATAACTGTTAAAACGAGATGTCGTTTTAATTTTTGCGTGATTCTGGCGACAATTCATCCATTGTATACTGCTTAAATGAATCTTTTGACAAAAAGTAATTTATGACAAAAGAATGGGTTAAATTAATGAAAAATGGAATAAATTTTTTAAAACAGAACATGAACAGCAACTTATAACATAAAGTAGAAAACCAACCTTCCTGCGACCTTATATATATATATATATATATATATATATAT
The DNA here is from genome assembly GCA_037127315.1 of Ascarosepion bandense. Taxonomy (NCBI): domain Eukaryota; kingdom Metazoa; phylum Mollusca; class Cephalopoda; order Sepiida; family Sepiidae; genus Ascarosepion; species Ascarosepion bandense. The sequence continues at coordinate 1,038,739 of JBBBDQ010001682.1, forward strand.
ATATATAAACTTTAATCCAAAAGGAAAAGCAGGAAGGCAAATCCCAAAGAACCGATGCCAATTAATATTAATTACATTAATATTAAAACTGATCAAGGTGGAGGGTTCAATGTAATTAATATTTAAATTACAGAGCCAATTATAAAATAAAATAAATTTCGATGTTCGAAATTTATTTTATATATATATATATATATATATATAGCAACATTTCTTTTATACGTGTTTCATTTACTGTGAAATACAAGATTTTTTTTTTAATGTTCTTACAGTTTTCATGTGCAGAAATTGTCTTTAATGATTCAGTCAGTTAAGTGCCATACGTGATATACGCTTTGGGCGATCATGTCTCGAAAGAGACATGACAGACTGGGCTGAAGGTCATCCCGCAGTAGGTTGCCATTGCTTTCTGCTAGCCAAGGCTATAGAACCCAATCTGTTCTATTATTTAACCCATAACTGGAGTGAAGAAACGGATTAATACCTTTCCCAAGGGTATTTGTGCGTAAGTGAATACAAGGAATTTAACTGGGATTCGAAACCTGCTCCCTGATTTGCCGTTGATATCCACTGCATCACAACGCACTATAATGATTACTGACCCGAAAAAAAACTTATATGAACATCGGAAAAACATGATCAAAAATCAAGATTGTCCTTGTTTGTCGCATTCAATTCGTGAAGGGCACTCGAAGTGGTGTAATCTTGTCTCGCTAGAATCATTAGAATTGAGTAGCGAGTTCGATACTCATTGCATACTCCATACTTTTGTCACATCTACGAAGAATCAACTCAATCCTCACTGGGCGCCTTAGAAAATCCCAATTCATTGCGACATGCGAAGAGAGATATTTTGAAGTAGAATTTTTTTTTTTACATTGGGTATAAAAACGTTCCTTTGTCGTTTAGATTCACGAGAATTAATTACATCATTAAAAACAAATTCCGTTTTCTCTCTCACTGGTTAAACTATATCATTTTTTTTCTTTTACTTTTATTTTAAAATAATACGTTTTAGATGTCAGGATTTGACGTAACAACTAAAACGTACTTTCTTTTTGTCCACGAAACAGAAATAGCTTAATCCCCCGACCCTTTTAAAGCCAGAATGTCTCTTGGCTTGCCGCCATTCGATTTGCTACTTTCTCACCTGCAACACTAATATAGTTTACCTTATTCTATTCTAATTACAAAGTTGACGGCTGAGACTTCTTTCTCTTTTTTTATGAAGAAAAAAATGCTGACCGGTGATCTCTTTGGTCAAAACAACGTTAGCGGGCAGCAAACTAAATGCCTTCTCTTATTAGATTAACAAATACCTAACAGTGGCTCCAGTATTAGGGGAGTGTCTGACCGTCCAACTTTACAAAAAAAAAAAAAATCTAATCTAAACTAAACCTTCATACGCTGAAAGGGAGATGTTTACTAGGAAGCCATTAACTTTTTAATGTAATTTCATTTTATCCAGTCATAATTCTAAAACCTGGTAAAGAGATAGTTTTGTACAAGGCTTTTTAATTACCGTATATATACTACTATTTTTTTTTTATAGGATCAAAGTTTTACGCAAAAATTAAAGAATTAGAGGTCGCATTATACACAGATATTATTTGTTTTTATTTATTTATTTTTTGAAGCAGTTAAAAAAAAATTATTTTATTTTTTGCATTATAGTGGGAATTTTTTTCATGTAAGGGTTAAACTTTATGCAAAATTAATACAGGGTATCCATAAAGTCCGTGTGCACTTAAAAAAATTTATAACTTTATTTGTATTTAGGATAGAATTAACCTCTAAAAAATGTTATAATTCAATAAGATGGAGCTTCTTGTGACTTTGCTCTGCGTGTTAGTTTGTAAATTAGGAATTTCTTAACAGATGGATCGGAAGGGGTAGACCATTTTATTGACCTCCATGTTCACCAGATTGGACTCTGTATTTTCTGTGAACTGTAAAATCGTATTACCCTTTGTATTGCTAATGATGGAGGACATTTAGAAAGGCAAATAAAATTTCAATAAAACATTAAAAAATATAGATTTACTTCTTTCTAATCCTTTTTACAAATTATTTCTATCCCAAATGAAAGTTATATTTAAGTGCACACGAACTTTATGGACACCCTGCAAAATATATATATATATATATATATATATATCAGGAGTCCGACTACACGAAGTCTATTTATACACGAGCGTATCATATTTTGCTTAAATTTACTATTATTATCGATCAACCGATTGCAATTTCTGGCTAGAAGATTAATTTGCATTATTTAACGCCGATATCGAAAAACTTTACACTAATATAACATTCAGTGTGTCTCTGCGTTTTTATAAATAATAGTTGGCTATACTTGTTTTCCAAGTAGACTCGTCTGCTAGAACGGATAGCTAATCCCTGTTGCAGACATCTGATCAGGTGTTTGAACAACGCGTGATTAAAACGTTCGGTTGCCAACAATGAGATCCGAGTTCGATTTATCCGTCTGGCGACTTCCTGGATATAATCAATATTGGGTAGGTGTTGACCCAAACCTTATTTTTAGTAGATATTCATATTTAAGTAGACGTTTCATTTATTCATCAAACAGTATAAAATATTTTGTTCCAACTGTTATCTATTTATTTTACTAAACCATTTGGTATTTTGACCAGCACCTGGCTAGCCTGACTTTGCTGCAGAAATTGGTATTTAAATTATTTGGCTTAAAATTTTACATCAGATTTTCTGTTCCTGGGTTTCATAAGTAGAAAAAAAGAATTTCTTCGGTAGACTGGTTGCCAGCCAAGGCTATAGAACTCAATCAGAACTCAATCAGTTCTATTATTAAAACCCATAACTGGAGGGAAGAGACGGATTAATACTTTTTCCAAGGGTATTTGTGCGTAAGTGAATGCAAGGGATTCAACTGGAATTCGAACTCTGCACCCCGATTTGTCGTTCAGAGTCGATATCCACTGCGTCGCAAGTTATAAAAAAATTGTATAAAGTTGTGTTTTTGTTTAAATTTAAGTTTTTTTTTTTTTTTTTTTTTTTTTTTCATAAAATCGGGCAACTGATTTTCGCTTTTCGGAATAATTGACAACTGAAAAACTAGGGTTTAAATTCGGTTTTACCTTTCTTGGAGAGGTTGCCAACGAAGGCAGACGACCACAGTGTGTTATGTTATTTAACTCGAGGAAGAGGCACTGGCACAAAGAAGGAGCAGAATTGACCGGTACGGTGATATCCAATTCTGCCCCGGTAACCGTAACACCACCTGCACATAGAATGCGATGAATAAATTGTCGTCTAGATTACGCAAAAAATCGAAAAGAAAACTGACATTTTATTTTAACAGATATATATTTACCAAAATTATACAAAAATATTGAAAGATTAAATTTATTCAGTAAAATCATCATTGGCTTCAACCACGGCCTCCAGATGACTTCAGATTCTCCTGCATCTGTTCTGGACGGTCTCCTTATATGAGTTGGTGAATGCTGCCATAATCTTTACCTTCAGTTCATCTTTGGTGTTACAAGGAGTTTTGTTGGTCTCTCACTTAACTACGTCTCTCACTTAACTACGTCTCTCACTTAACTACGTCTCTCACTTAACTACGTCTCTCACTTAACTACGTCTCTCACTTAACTACGTCTCTCACTTAACTACGTCTCTCACTTAACTACGTCTCTCACTTAACTACGTCTCTCACTTAACTACGTCTCTCACTTAACTACGTCTCTCACTTAACTACGTCTCTCACTTAACTACGTCTCACACTTAATCAAAGGGGTGCAGTCTGGGGAGTTAGGTAGCCAGATGCTAGGCGCGATGTGGTCACAGAAATTGTCTGACAGCCATAAGTGGGTACTTCTACTTGTGTGGCATGGTGCAGAGTCCTGTTGCCAGATATAGTGTCTTCCAGCAACTACCCACTTAACTTAGGGCAGCCTTACCTCTTCAAGGTACTTGATATAAGCCTCCGTGTTGAGTCTGGTGCCCTGCAGAATGATGAATGATGTAGCATGTCTTATAAGTGTCAAGTTTTCTAAGTCTTTTTTTCCTTATTAACCGAACTTCAATTGTGTATTTTCGCGCTAATATGGTAAAGTGTAAAAATGTTATCAGTCTGAGAAAGAACAAAAAAAAAATCACCAGATTTTGTTTTAAACACACACACACACACTTATTCAAAACGTTACTATAGTGGGCCCTTCGTATTTGAAATAGATGCCTCGTTTTTATATATTAAAATATTAATTATTACTTGTGTGTATTACATCTATCGGCCTGCACATTCGAGAAATTTTTGTAAAGAAAAATGCGTTACCCGACAGATATCGAAACCGTATCCCCATCTTTGTAGAGTAAACAACCATTTGATCCTGTGTGCTTTACCGCAAGGCCACGGATAACGATGCAGCAAACAATTTTCAAATTAAAAAAAAAGGTATTTTAAAAAGCAAAGTATTTATCAAGTGCTAGATATCGGGGTGAAGATAAAACGTTGATAGTAAACCACACCAGGCTCCTTATAAATAGGGAAGGAGACCGGGAATCAACAGAAAAAAGAAGCCTGGATGAGTGAAGACATCATAATGGTGTCCTCACGAAACTTCGAAGTCGGCATGAACCTGCTCATTTAACGTGACAAGTAATTTGCACTAACACTTTTTTTCGTTAAAGACGAATGACAATGTGCTAGGATTAAACTCTTATTTAATTTCACTTCTGTTAGTAAAAGTATATTCTTTTTTTTTTTTTTTTTTTTTGTTTAAACATAAAGTGTTTAAAAACTGTCCATGCCACGTGCTTTCTGATATTATTTTAGCCATTATCAAAGATGTTTTTTTTTTATTCTTAATTGAATGTGTGGATATTTTTATCTATATGTCTGAAATTATCTGAATCTTATTTTCTAAACACAGTCAGCACGTTGCGGCCGTGTTCGTAATTAATGTTTTCGAGTGTTAATTCTTCTTTTATTATTATTATTATTATTATTATGGCTTTTATTTATAATCTTTTTGTACATATACAGGAAACTATTATATTTTTATTTTTTTACTAATGTTTCGGATGGAATCAGGTTGGTTTTAGTGGGTGTTTAAAGAAGTCCTTAATGAGCTGTAGTCATGTAAGTGTAACGTAAGTCGTCTGGATAAGCATGTATTAGTGTTACCAATGTAATTATTGATAAGTTTGGTTTGATCAGGAAAGCAATAACTTAAGGAACATTTGAGCAACTAAGTAATGTTGGTTCTTTGTAATTTCGATTTTGCGAGTGTGTTTTTATTTTTGATAATATTCGAGAAGTTTTTGCTGTTCTTTTAGCCATTAACAAGGACAATTTTTATTTTTATTTATGTGAATTTTTTTATGTATGTGTCTAAAGTTATAGGAATGTTCAATTTGCTGAACACGGTCGGCACCTTGTGGCCGTGTTCGTAATTAATGTTATCTAATGTGGTTTCATTTTTATTATTAGGGCTTGCATTATTTCTCTCTCTCTCTCTCTTTTTTTTTTTTCTTTATTACACATGTGAAGGAAGATACATTTTCTACTAGTATGTTTCAAATGGAATCAGGTCGGGTTTTATGGATATTTAAAGGAGTCCTTAAGAAGCTATTGTCAGGTTTTGAACAATTTAGTAGTTTTTTTGTGTGTGTGTGTGTGTGTTCACTTATAATTGGTTATTTGGGCAACAATTTCTCTTGTATACAAGTTTCATCAAATATCACTAACAAGGTACAGTGATTAAGCATTTTACCCAATTTTTCTCGTGTTTGTAAAAGTATTTTTTTTTTTTTTTTTTTTTTTTTTTGGCCAGGCATAAAGTACTTCAAATGTTCTGTATATTTGAGCACTTTCGGCTTTTCTATTAGCCACTATCTAGGATTTTGTTTAAAGTTTTAATTAAATGTGTAGATTTTTTATATATGTATCTAGTGTGATGGCATTTTTTTCCAAACACGGTCAGCACATAGTGGCCATGTTCATAGTTGATATTATTGAATGTCGACTTTTTATTTTCTATTAATGCTTCTATTATATATATATAGAGGCAGAAGATAATTTTCTAAACATATACTATTAAATATAACAGACGATGAATGTCTATATTGTTTAATCATGAGCCATTCTAAACATCGTATTTTGGCTTTAATTTCAGGTGAAAATAAAGATAAAGAATTGTCCAAAATTTGGATATTTTTTATTATGCTGGTTGTAAGCTTTCGGCTCACATGAGCAATCTTATATATATATATATATATATATATATATATATAATAGAAGTTAAAATGTTGACACGATTCCAGTTCAGTTGAATTCGTTGCATTTACTTAGTCGCAAATACCATTGGTCAAAGGTCTTAATCCATCTCTTCTCCGTCCGGCTATGGATTCATTAGCAGAACAGTTTGGGTTCTACAGGACTGCTTGGCAACCACTCTACTGCAGAAAGTAATGGCAACCTATTGCGGGAAAATATTCTACCCAGTCAATCATGTCTCTTTCGAGACATGATCACGTATGGAAGTTAACTGACGAATGCGAAACACACACACACACACACACACACACTATTTTGATCGATAGTTTTTCTACTGAGCTTTTTTTTAAATCTGTGATGGGACATCATTGTCGAAGTTGATTTTCTCCATTATTTAATCTGAGTTTTATCTCTTTCATATATATAATTAACCTTGATCTAATTACAGTTCTTTGTAGTTTATAAATACATAATTCCACTTAAATTAGTTGCCCGTTCCGAGCGTTTTCGGTAAATTTCTTAGATATTTTCAAGTATTTCAATCCTCAGCAAACACGGCCATACTGCACTGGCCGTATTCGGGTATTAAAAAATTAGTATCTTTCAGTAACTTAGGCACCAAAATTGTTCAATATTGTCTAATATATTATCCGGAAGCATTTGGAACGATTACTATGTTAAAAAGATCCTCTTATTCGTAACAAAGAAAGTATAACAAATAATAACAAAAATGAACAGAATTACTTTACCAGTCATTTTTAACAAAACATAGAATGGGATTGGTTTCCAAATACAAGCCATTAGTCACAATTTATGATGGCCGGTAATAGTCATCTATTTCTGTCGGGTACTTTACGAGTTTATTGGTCCGTTCTGTTTGCAACAAAAATTCATAGTAAATCAATCCAACCACTCAAAAGAGTTTTATATCAATGATTTGATAGATTTCATAATTAAGGAGTCCTAGTACCTCATATGACACTTTTTAATGTTAAGAAACCCTTAAGAAGGGCGTTTTTTTTCCCTTTAAGTTTGCGACATAACGTAAACAGACCACTGAGATCGTATACAAAAGCCGTAAAAAACATTTTCTAATAACGCTACGGTCAAATATTCGATAATTAGGGAATCCTAGTGTCCCTTTAAACCTGACTTTATATAATTTAAGTCTCAATGTCACACACACACACACACACACATATATATTTCTAAACATATACAATTAAGTATAAGAGACAATGAATGTGTATTATGTTTAGTCATGAGCCGTTCTAAACATCGTATTTTGGTTTTAATTTCAGGTGAAAATAAAGACAAAAATTCTCCAACATTTGGATAATTTTTTATTAAGTTGGTTCTAAGCTTTCGGCTCACATGAGCCATCTTCAGAGAGGTTACAAGAACGTTAACATAAAAACGTTCATCAGCGACGATTTTATCTTGTGTTGACATAAAACTTTGCTAGGCAACGATAACAGTTATATATCACGCCGATTGAGCACAATTGAGAAATGGTAGACTTTAAAAACAGTACTCACGCATTTACGCATCGTTTATTCAGTAATGAATTTGAACACTCTCGGCTGCTGGCATGTGTTTACATTGTGTATATAGCACGCTAAAGTCCGCCTTCCTTCACCGAGCGCTCATAGTTTAGAGAATCGCAGACTGATGTCAATTTGGTCGGGTTTCAATCCGGGCTAGAAGCAATGGGAAGTCTAACTGTACTGATGAGCTGTGATACAGCAAGACAGGACTCTTCGGATGACATATATATATATATATATATATTGTAACTAAGTTGTTGAACTCGTAGGTTTATTAACCTTTTGTTCATGCATTTACTTTTATAAAGAGTGCTCGATACAAATGTAGAGCGTTATACTGTAATGGTTGTTACAATATTTTTAAATTCATAGTATCACTACACAAAAATTTTTCATGTTTCGAAGCCAGCCCATTATGTTTTTGGCTTCTTCCTCAGGTGATTAAAAAATTTCACCTGAGGAAGAAGCCAAAAACAATGGACTGGCTTCGAAACATGAAAAATTTTTGTTTTTGTGTAGTGATACTATGAATTTAAAAACATTGTAACAACCATTACAGTGTGTGTGTATGTATATATATATATATATATATAATAATAATAATAATAATAACAACTATGATTATTAAACCGACTCTGCGTGTATTCTAATCTCAAAATTTTATAGAAGGGAATTTCTAAGACTACGAATGACCAGCAGAATCTAAATCCGTTATTGCCCTCGGCTATAAAGCTTTGGGCAAAGAGGGGGAAAAAAAGAAAACTGCTTGGGACCGACAATACATACGGTTCCTCCCAGTAAAAGAAAAAAAAACCCTCAACGGAACAAACAACCAGAAAAGAAAAGTGCTCGATACACACAACCGAAAAGTATTTAACTAAAAGGCAGTAACGCAGAGCAAACACACTAACAAAATAGCAAGATCGCCAAGACCGACCGCGGTTTCGCACAACGGCTCGAGCCGTTGTGCGAAACCGCGGTCGGTCTTGGCGATCTTGCTATTTTGTTAGTGTATATATATATATATATATATATATATATATATATATATATATATATATATATATAAACAAACTATAGGTATAGAGAAAAGAATATCGAAGAAGATAGATATTTGTATTGGTATTCGTGCAAACTACGTAACGAAAGAAAAGTCAATTGTCTAATTGAAAAGTCGAGGAGTGTCGGAGGTGATGCGTGAAGTTGGTGATGAAAAGAAAGAAAACAGGAAATTAAAAACCACAAAGGCAGCCATGATGACAGAAACGGGGGGGGGGTCGAAGATGGACTTTCCTTTTGGAAGCGGGGTGCGGGGAAATGCAAGAAGAAAATAAATAAAATCATCGTTAAACACGGAAAATAATTTTAACGGAAGGATAAAAAAAAAAAATTAATTCCAAAAGATCGAACACTAACTAAATATAGATAACTCTTTGTTTCCCCGCCACTTGAAGAATTGATAAATTTCCTGTAAAATGCTTTTAGTAACCAAGGTTTAAAATATCAAATTATCATTTTCAAAAGTAAATACAGGTGTTTAAAAAAAGGGGGAAAAAAAAAAAACGCAGAATAAGTTTTGTACAGAGCAGGCAAAATCCCAGCTTATTTCAAAAGTAAACACCCGGTAAGTCTCATAAATAAATTTATCATTCAAGAATATTTTAATGTCAAACTGTCTTTACATAAAGTCGAGTCTTCGGGGACACTAGGATTCCCTAACTATCAAATATGTGATCTTAGCATTTTTAGAAAACGTTTTTTATGGCTTTCGTATACGATCTCCGTGATATGTTCACGTAATGGCCCAAACCTTAAAAACACCCTTCTTAATGTTTTCTTCATATTAAGAAGAGTCCTAACTATGAAATATATAAAATATGTGACTGTATAAATGATAGAAAACTTTTTTGAGAGGTTGGATTGATTTATGAATTTCTGATGCAAACAGAACGAACTCACAATTTCTAGAAATGCTCGACAGATATAGATGACTTTATTATCGGCCATCATAAATTGTGACTTCTTTAGCCGATATTGACTTTTTCCTGTAACATGAAAAGTATTCGTTATTACATGATTGACTTCTATCTATTGACAAACACTTTCCTTACAAACCTGAAAATGCTGTGTAATATATATATATATATATATATATATATATATATAGGAAAAACTACTAAAAAGTTGTAAATTTAAAAATGTATTTTTTGACAGTATTTATTTCTATTATTTCTATTATTAATAATAGAAATAAATACTGTCAAAAAAATACATTTTTAAACTTACAACTTTTTAGTAGTTTTTCCTATACATATTATTAAGACAGTATACGTTGATCATCACTGTTATATATATATATATATATATATATACGCAAGTACATATGCATATATAATTATTTTTTCTGGTGTTAATAGAATAAAAAGATTAAAAATTAAAATCTAGAAACAGTTAGTTCAGAATATCAACTTGATTGCATAAAGCATTAAACAGTTGTATTATAGATGTAGGATATATATATATATATATATATATGCATGTATAATTTTTTCCTCACAAGATTCCTCGATTATTCAGGCCACTAGATGTAAATGAATATAGTGTTTAACTGTAAAAATTGGAGTATCAACTCAAATACAAGTATATATCTGAAAAATAATGTTTAAAGAAATATACTGTGTTGTATAGATTAAAATCAAAACTTTGGTGATATCTTCGTGGTTTTACCGCTACTGTCTTCGCTAAAATGTATTTCTATAGTAAAATCAATTTCAATTAATTTTTGTATTTAACTTTTAATATTTGCTGTGTCCTCCTTCATTAGAGTGAGTGAAAATTTAGATGGATTTTTTAACCTATAATTAAATACCATTAATAATTGGGTTTGTGTAAAAACCTATAATAACGAACTTAATTGGTTGCTTTAAAAACATAAAAAAAGGATTAAAAAAAAACAACTTCTGTTTAATACCTGCTTTAAAAAGAAGAAAAAAATCACCTAATAACCGTTAAGTTTACAAACCCGATTAGTTCTGGTCAAAAAAACAAAACAAAACGAAAAACGTCCTATGATAATACCGGATTTTTTATTCAACGTTTTAATTAATAGTAATACTAACTTCAAGAAAAAAAAAATCCCGATTAACAACGGATTTATACTTAAAACTTAATTAACGGATTTTTTTTAAACAAACCTATAATTATTATTAATACTGTTTTTTTTTTTTGTTTTTGTTTTTTAAATACTTCGTAATAAATACTGAATTTTACGGCGAGCACTAAGGGGAAACATCCTGTAGTTTATAAATTCGGGTTGTGTGAATGTTGCAAAATTGTTTTCTTTTTCTCTTTCACTGCGCGAGCACACACATTATATATATATATATATATAATGTATGGTGTCCATAAAGTCCGTGTGCATTTTAAAAAATTTATAACTTTATTTGTGATAGTAATAATCTGGAAAAAATGTTATAAATCAACAAGATGGAGCTCCTTGTCACTTTGCTCTGCTTGTTAGACAGTTTCTAATTCGAGAATTTCCTAACAGATGGATCGGAAAGGGTGGACCATTTTATTGGCCTCCACGTTCGCCAGATTTGACTCCATTAGATTTTTTTTATGTGAAAACAATACCTAGTTCATTAGCAGATTTGAAAGCTAAAATAACTGTGATTTCAGGCATTACTGTAAATCAGTTGGCAAATATTTTCCGTGAACTGCAAAATCGTATTACCCCTTGTATTGCTAAACATTTCTCCCAAGTAGTTTTTGAGGGAGAGATGATTTAGTGCCTTTCCTAAGGGCATTTATGCGAAAGTGAATTCCAAAGAAAATTTTTAATTTTCAGTGTGTACGACTTCAGCATTAGACAACAGGACAAATCCCCAGAAGTCGACAAAATCCCTGTCTCAGATATATATTTTTAAAAAAACTTCGAAAATTTAAGTTTTAATAGAAATTTTAATGACAAATTTAGAGAATAATATATATATATATATATATATATATACTAGCTGTATAGCCCGTCGTTGCTCGGGTGCAATGAAAGCTTTAAAACTAATCATGCTCCTGGAGCTCAGACTCTTTGGACGTTGGCACGAAAGACAAAAAAGCAATAGTTGTTCCCAGTTAAAGCGAAACCGTAGACTGAAAGAAAAATGAATGGATATAAATCAAATCTTGATTTCCTGGTATCGATATCAAATTTTCTGCACTATTGTAAGAACTGCAACCTTGAAACTTCTGAATATCGTTTCTTATGACTTTGTCTATGAGTGTATCAAATTTGATGAAAATCGGACCACTTCTTCTATAACCCGATTTTTTCGATTTTCGATATTTATCGGGGGTAGCTCGACACAAAACCTAGCTAAGAACACTCGCAGACGCTTATAGTACAACTGTAAATTTTCAAGAAAATCGGTTCAGCCGTTTCGGAGTCTATAGGTAACACACACACACACAGACAAAGTTCTATTTTTAAATAAATTATTTAATTTCAATCGCATATTGAAATCCTGAGAGTTTCAAAATTTGATACATGATAAAAGAAGAAAGAGTTCATTAGATAGATGATGATGATGCATTTCGATAATTTAAGCCTTATGCATACACACACACACACACACACACACACACACACACACACACACACACACATATAGGATGTCCATAAAGTTCGTGTGCACTTTATAAAATTTATAACTTTATTTGTATTTGCGATAGAAATAATTTGTAAAAAGGATTAGAAATAAGTAAATCTGTTTTTATATAAAATTTCAATAAAACCTTAAGTTTCCACGTGTCCTCCATCATTAGCAATACAAAGGGTAATACGATGTTTCAGTTTAAGGTAAGCATTTACCAACTGAATTACAGTAATGCCTGAAATCACATTGGTTATTTTAGCTTTCAAATCCTCTAATGAACAAGGTTTGGTTGCATAAACAATTGTTTTCCAATGAACAAAAAAAAAATACAACTCTAATGGAGTCAAATTTGGCGAACGTGGAGGCCAATAAAATGGTCCTATCCTCCTGTCAGGAAATTCCTGATTTAGAAACTAACACGCAAAGCAAAGTGACAAGGATCTTCATCTTGTTGATTTATAACATTTTTTACAGATTATTTCTATCACAAATACAAATAAAGTTATTTTTTAAAAGTGCACATGGACTCTATGGACACCCTGTGCGTGTGTTTGTGTATATATAAATGGAACATAAATTTGTGAGCATGAAATAAGTATATTTTGTATATTATACATATGAGTTTATATATTAGTTATTATTGTTACAATATGACATTAAATGTTAATAATTAAAATTTAAATTAAGTTCCTTGAATTTTAAGTGCTAAATTTGTTTCTTTTTATATATGTAACTTATTTATGCCCTGTTAACGGATTATCTAATTTAGTTTTTTTTTATTAATTAATCGTGTAATTATGTAACGTTTAGTAAATAATTCAAACCGGTTTCTAATATACATTTCATTCACAGTAAATTTGCGTCCAGCTTCTTACTTTCCTTTTTCTTTCTTGGAAGATAGTCTATTATCCGAATGGGAGATGATTAAGGAAAAAGATATAAACAAAAAATAACTAAATTAAATTGACTCGACTATATGCGCAAAAACATTAAAAATAAACCTTAAACATTTCAGAGTCTCTTCTCTTTTATGTGTATGTATATTCGCACTAACGTAAACATCACTTCAGTACAAAAATTGTAATGTCGTTACACAATAATTTTTAATTTGTCATTAATATTCGTTATATATATATATATATATATATATATATATATTATATTTTAGAACATGTACATATATATATATTTTTTTTTTTTTTTTTGTATATCCACTACAAATTGTACGTTTGTTTCGACATTGAAACTACAATGTCTCATCAGGCGGTGTGGACAGGAATGGAAAGCCTCTTTTCTTATAGTTGGTCAGTTGTGTGTGGGATGTTGGTGGAGGTTAGTGATAAATGTACAATTTGTAGTAGATATAAAAAGAAAATTATGTACATGTTCTAAAATATAATTTATAATAAATATTCACAGATCTATATATTATATATCGAGCACTGTTTTAAATGAATGTTTTGGACGTTGTAAAAATGTTTCTTCATTCTGTATTCACTCGGAGATATATATATATATATATATATATATAAGGACTACATGTTAAAGCTTCATTTTCCTTTAAACATTTATTGAGTACTTTCTAATACAACTGTTTACTATTCGAATTTAAATCTAATCTATAACTGTCTAGTTATATACGGGTGAATAAGGAACGAAGAAAATATTAACAATGTTCAAAACATTAATTTAAAACAGTGCTCAATATAAAAATAGAGCGATGAATATTTATTATAAATTATAGTTTAAAACATCTACAAATTATCTACTACAGGCACTACCTGATGAGACATTCTTTCAATATCGAAATTAGGATGTGGTTTCCGGTTTTCTCTTTTCCAATCTTTTCACTTTTTTTTTTTTTTTTTTTTTTTTTTTCAATTGGAGTAGATAGACTAAACTATCGCCCGGTTCACACTCCACCCACGTCTATTGAACAGGTGTAGAGGCTCATCCCTTGTTCCCTGTTTAGGATGTGGTTTCCGGCTTTCTCTCTTCTAATCTTTTCACTCTTACGTAGCCCCCTGCACATCAGTGGCGTTACCGCCTTGCTCGGGGTGATATGATTAAAACAAAAAACAAAATGTACACTTTGTAGTAGATAATTTGTACATTTTCTAAACTATAATTTTCACACACACACACACACATATATATATATATATATATAAATTAGTGTTTTAAGGAATTAATTACTTTTTTTTTCTAATTCGACAATATTTTTTCTTTGTACAAGCGTTACTTTAGTAGGGTACATGTGTTTATATACAAACAGTGTAATTAACGTCTGCCGGCGTAGATCAGCGAAAATATTATCAAAGAAAATATCTAGTCAGGAATCAAACCGACATTCGCTTTATTTTTATTTATTTTTGGTAGGGACACGTCTTAGTTATGCGAGCCGTTACCATTTCAGCTACGAGGGTCCTTATAATAAAGCAACTTTCACTTATTCTTTTTTTAAGAAATGTACATCATTCGGATGTGCGTTGTGGTGCATTGGATATCGGCTCGGAACAAGAAATCGAGGAGCCGAGTTCGAATTCCAGCCGAATCCATTGTATTCATTTACGCGCAAATACCCTTGGGAAAGGTATTAATCCGTCTATTCGTTCCAGTTATGGGTTAAATAACAGGACAGATTGGGTTCTATAGCCTTGGTCGGCAACCATTCTACCGCAGAAAGCAATGGCAACCTACTGTGGGATAATCTACTGCCCAGTTAGTCATGTCTTTTTCGAGACATGATCGCCCAAGCGTGTATCACGTATGGCACTTAACTGACTGACATCATTCGTTGGAACTTTCTCTGTAAATATCTTCAATAATAACAACCTATATTATTGGACTATTAATTTCTCAAATTTTGTTTACAGAAATATAAGATTTTTGCAAAAGTATTTAATAAGATAAACCTCTAACATTGAACGAAAAACAATTTCTGTACTTTAACGTTTGAAGAATAATTACATTTTATTCCATTATATATTTACCCAGGGCCTTTACAAGGGACCCTAATCTGTTACGCTACCCGCTCTACTATATCTCAAATTTCAAAAGGTAAAATACAAATTTTATTGAAATCTAATTATGTACAATAGAGTATCGGTGAACAATTCAACTAGAAAAACTGAAAATAAATACAATGAATTTAAATACAAATTAATGGATTAAAAATATTGGGAAAAGTAGCAAAATGAATTCATAATTTGGAAAAAAATAAGTCCGTCAAAATTAGAAATTTTTCATCTTTTTAACCGTCGGATTCATTATGTATTTGTGTGTTGTGGATATCGGCTCGGAATGAGAATTTGGAGAGCCGAGTTTGAATTCCAGTTGAATTCGTTGCATTCACTTACGCTCAAATACCCTCTAGCTATGGGTTAAATAGATTGGGTTCTATAACCTCGCACCCTGGTCGTGGGCCGGTGTAGTACAGAAACATACACACATTAAAACAAAAGTGACGGAATAGGAATTAATTTATGGCCGATTAAAATCTTTTAATTTCTTTTTTTTTTTTTATTACGTTTCTTGTACGAAAATATAAATCAGATATTCATAATGTTAATCGTTTTTTTTATTTTTAACCCTTTCCTGTATCTGAGTCTGTTGAAGAAGAGAAGATGAAAATAATCACCCCACTGAAGTAGCTTTGGTCGAAACATTACAATAAATCCTGGCGATGAGCCCCACGAAATTATCATCAAATAACAAAAATAAAATATTAATGATATCCAGCGTTGTGTAGTCAGTCTTTTTCCTTTCCTCCGTTGCGTAGCGCACTTATAGAAATTAGTTATTTACGTACATCTTTGTATATTATCAATGAAATTGTCATCATAACCATTCAATAAACAGTTTTGCAGTCCTTCATTTCATATACTCTATATTATAATTTGCTTATCATTTCAAAATATACAATTAAAAATGTCAACGTTGTCTTTACTACCAAGCTGTGATCTGAATGCTATGGAGTTTACCACTTTGGGCAGAAAATGCCATTATCTGAATAAGCAATTTATATAGACACCATCAACGAAACAAGCCTTCATTTATAAAGATTCAGTTGAGTGCCATACGTGATACACACTTTGGGCGATCATGTCTTGAAAGAGACATGACTGACTGGGCAGAAGATTGCCATTGCTTTCTGCGGTAGACTGATTGCCGACCAAGGCTATAGAACCCAATCTGTTCTATTATTTGACCCATAGCTGGAGGGAAGAGACGGATTAATACCTTTCTCAAGGGTATTTGTGCGTAAGTGAATGAAAGGAATTCAACTGGAATTCGAACTCGGTTCCCCCGATTTGTCATTCCGAGTTCATATCCACTGCACCACAACGCACATTATGATTACAAAAGTGAAAATTAATAACAATTAAAAAAAAAAAAATAAAGAGAAAATACTGCTATTTGAAAACTGAAAGTTAACCCTTTGTTGCATATTGGTTACAATATGCAACAATGGGTTAAATATTCAAAATAGTCAAAATAGCGGCATAGACAACGTTTGGGCAGATTAAAGAACCCACTAGGAGACGGGGAGTCACAATGGCTGCTCGGGGTGGTAACAAAGACACCGATTCTTAAACTGCAGCTATTACTATGAATTTGCGTTTATAATTATGTTCATCCCCAGGGAAGCCATCAGTACCAGGTAGTACCTCTTTATGTGGAAGAGATAGAGTTCACCCTGGCGCCTGTAGCGTTGCCAAAGCGAGGGATACGCGAAGAGAGCTTGAGTATTTTTCTATCCTTCGTCCCATGGAAGCGTGGACTCCTACTTTAATATCATCCTTGTGCCATGTTCCATTTGAGTAAGCGTGCGTCTAAATCCCATAAAACCGGATCTCTAATGCGATCATTTTTGTCAAGCTGAGCTACAGGCGAGAGGAGTGGGGGGTCTTCCTAAGCAGTATCCCTCTCAAGGGTTAGGGCTAGTGTTAATCCCTGGCGCCTGATGCGTTCTAAAAAGGGAAATGCCGAGGGAACCGAAACATTTTTTCGTGCCCCCTACCATTTACGTGTGGGGTTCCCACTTTAATCTCGGCCATGTACTTTGTTCAACTGGGCGGACATACAAATTTCATCACACTGCTTTTAGTTGATATCAAAATGTTTACGTAATACACACACACACACACACACACACACACACACGTGTGTGCATTTTGTTAAAGACCGACGAATATTTTTTTTAATAGCTATTTCAAACAATTTTTTTTGTCTTCCGATGAAAGTTTTGATATAAATTGTCCAATGTCTGCGTACTTTCAGGGGGCATTAGCTTTTTTTTTTTGTTTTTTTTTGTTTTATATACTATTTCATATGTTCAACCAAACACAGCAATAAATCCAACAAACCCTTACCAATAATTCAAGAAACCCATTTTACATGAAATGCAAGGAAGGATTGTAAATATAAGAATAATTATTGTAGACGTGGATGTGCGTTGTGCTACAGTGGATATCGGCTCGGAACGAGAAACCGAGGAGCCGTGTTCGAATTCCAGTTGCATCCATTGTATTCACTTACGCACAAATACCCTTGGGAAAGGTATTAATCCGTCTCTTCCTTCCAGTTATGGGTTAAATAGCAGGACAGATTGGGTTCTATAGCCTTGGTCGGCAACCAGTCTACCGCGGAAAGCAATGGCAACCTACTGTGGGATACACGGTTTGGGCGATCATGTCTCTAGAAAGACATGACTGACGGGGCAAGAGATTATCCCGC
Organism: Ascarosepion bandense; assembly: GCA_037127315.1. Lineage (NCBI taxonomy): Eukaryota > Metazoa > Mollusca > Cephalopoda > Sepiida > Sepiidae > Ascarosepion > Ascarosepion bandense. Next base: position 1,056,942 of record JBBBDQ010001682.1, read on the forward strand.
AGTTGGTTGCCATTTCTTTCAGCGCTAGAGTAGTGAATTATGTTATTATATTAATTAGTAATTAGTGGGGGATCAGTTTATTACTTCATGACAATAGAAAACCGATCCCCCATTTTATGCCCAGTAGAAGCTTGGTCTTTCCAACTATTCAATCAGTCAGTTAAGTGCCATACGTGATACACGCTTTGGGTGATCATGTCGCGAAAGAGACATGACTGAATGGGCAGAATATTATTCTGCAGTTTGCCATTGCTTTCTGCGGTAGACTGGCTGCCGACCAAGACTATAGAACCCAATCTGGAGTTCCCAAGTGAATGCAATGAATTCAACTGGAATTCGAACTCTGCTTCCCGATTTGTCGTTTCGAGTCTATATTCAAATACCATTACATACACACGCACACACACACACACACACACACACTACCCTACGTCGGTGGCGCGACTCGGAGTTTCATGCTGTATGTAATCATCAGGCGCATATTTCAAATTGACCGATAAAGAGATATGAATTTAAGTTCAAGCGATGTTCGTGGAAGTTAGATGTAATAATCACAGTGTATTATTTTTAATTTGTCAAGAATAAAGTATAGACAAAAATTACACAAAAGATGAACAAAATTAAATTTAAATTTAAATTAAAGAAAATTATTAAAATTCAGGGGGGTAATTCATAAATATTATCAATAATAATAATTTATGGGGAAAAGAGCCTCTTCACCTGTTCAAGAAAACCGGAAACCGCATCCTAAACAGGAAACAAGGGATGAGCCTCTTCACCTGTTCAATAAAAAAATTGAACAGGTGAAGAGGCTCATTCCTTGTTTCCTGTTTAGGATGCGGTTTCCGGTTTTCTCTTTTCCAATCTTTTCACTTTTCTTTATTTTTTTTCAGTTGGAGTAGATAGACTAAACTATCTTCGGTCCACACTCCACCCACGTCTATTGAACAGGTGAAGTGGCTCATCACTTGTTTCCTTGTTAGGATGTGGTTTCCGGTTTTCTCTTTTCCAATCTTTTTACTCTTACGTAGCCCCCTGCGCATCAGTGGCGTTATCGCCTTGCTTGGGGTGATATGATTAAAAGAAAAAAAGAAAGAAGAAAACATGCATATTGTTCTTTTGATTGTGCAATTTTTAAAAAATAACCAGTACTTCTCTTACCGTTTTTATATATATATATATATATATATATATAGTTTCCAGTAAACAAACCGCGTCGAACTTTATTTTTAGTTCATATTCGTATTTTTCATGTTAAAAATTTAGTGTGTTTAATATAACATTGAAATAGAAATATCTCTTGAAAGAAGAAAAATTAGCAACAGAACGACAAAGACGGTAACGATAAAGCCTAATTCCTGACCCAGATGAATCAAAACAATCACTTAATAGACAAAGGTATCTGAGAGCTTCACATGAATGGCTTGAACAAATAAGACTACAATCTAAGAAACGTAGGAGTAAATACAAATGAACTAGTGTATCCATACCGTGAACAGTCTTGAAACAATGTATTGAGATTTAATAAAGCGGTGGTTCTGGGCATGACGGTAAACTGCATCCGGCAGTAAGGCCTCTGATTGAGAGGTTGCCGAGAGTATGGAACTACCTCTTAATTGCTGTTGTTCCCAGGTCAACCCTGACCCAGAGTGGTAGCACCTGTAAGGGTCCCAGCTATGGGTAAATAGTTAACGCTCAAACTGGGCTCAAAACACTATGAAAGTATAAAAATACACTTTTATAGAAATATATCCATAAAAAAAAATTTATAGAAAAATATACATTTTTGAAAGGAAAAATATTACCAACAATACATTTTTGAAAAAAACAAATTATTACCATAACACATTTTTGAAGGGAAAATATTATTCTCCACAAAACATTTTTGTATATAAAAATAGAAGACATTTTCAGTTTTCTAAAATAAAAAAGAATAAAAACAAAAAAAATTCATTAAAATCTGACTAAATCAACCTTCTCATTATAATCAAACAATAAAAAAAAATACTTTAAAACCCTACTATTTTTGGCATTAAATAACCGACAAAGGTTGATACGCCGTTAAACAAAACTCCATAAAGCGGAGATAAAAAATCCCCAAGTAAAAATAGAGGCCAATGGACCGTTAAATTAATCTGTTCCCTTTATATTGTTTAGACATTCAATGGTATCCGTGATTCATTGTTTACTTTTGGTATTAAAACACGTTTTGTTCAATATGTTTTCATGTTAAATTTTGTCGTTTAATAAAACAGCGAAATAGAAATAGCTCTCGAAAAAAAAAATGATGAGGAAGAAAACTACAGACGGTGACGACAAAAGTTATATCAAGACGAAGTTGAATCAAGAAAGTTACTTAATAGACAAATGTATCTGAGTGCCTCACATGTAAAGCATGAACAAATAATACTACAGTCTAAGAAACGTAGAAGTAAAGGAACTGATTAATTAAATGGTTAATTTTATTGTATAGATTATTAAAATAACTAAGGTAAGTAATTGCTTATAATTTTAAAGTTGATTAACACCCTTTCCATTAAAGAGGGGACAGGAAATATATAAAAATGTTTCGATCGTTCTATTCTCCAACTTCCTTCAGGTGTTGTTTCTCTGCGATAACCTACTGGTAAAATTTTCAAACCGAATGCTGTACCCAATCTATGAGAGCGGTGTGTTTTCTTTGTGCAGTCAGTACAATGGTTGTCAGTTAATAATTCGTCTTTAGAATGTTCATTTGCAATTATTGTCACTACCGACCTCTGGAAATGAACTCGAAACCTCAAGGTAACATTTTCTTAATGCCATGTCCCTTCACGACGTATGCAATCATAACTCTTCTGATACTCCTTTACTTTGTGAATTTTTTTTTTTTAATCGTATCGCCCCAAAGAAGGCATTATACTGCCACTGTTGTGCAGGGGGTTACATAGATGGAAAGTTATTAGAATTGACAGGTTATAGGGGGTGTCAGAAAGTGGATAAGAGAAGGATGAGAATACTGATGAGAGTGGAATGGATGGAGAAAGGAGCACGAGAGAGAGAGGATGCAAGTTAGTAAGATAGAAGATGACTATTGACTTTACATTTAAATTCTTGGAGATTGTAGCTGTCGGGAAAGCAAGTAAACGGAAGGAATTTCTACAGGCGGGAAGTGCGAGAAAAGAAGCTGTTGGTGTAGAATTTGCGTTTACATCTTATTGGTTTCACAGTAAAAGGGTGTGACTAGTTGCTAATCTTGTGGCTCGAGTAAATTCATATATAGGGGCACCAGTGAGCTAAGTTCATTGGAGCAGAAGCCGTGAAAGTACATGTAGAAGAGGCACGGAAGCCACACTGCGCCGGTGAGAAAGTGACTGTATCCGAGCTTCCAAGTCGGGATAGATCACATTACAGATTCTCCGTTGAATTTTGTCAAAGACCCCTAGGGGATAGCAGGAGCACCCGACAAGATATGGCAGCAATATTCAATGCACGGGCGGATGGTAGATTTGTATATGTACGGGAATGTTTCAGACGATTTATTCTCTTATATGCCCTGGTAAGTCAAATTATCCGCTTCTTTAGGTTTGTCCCATTGTCTTTAGCTCAGCGCAATTACAGTTGGGACTGTTGTAATAATAGTAATAATAATGATAGAAATTCTGCAGAAAGATTTAAAAACAAGCACCAAAATTCTTTGATTAAAACCCTTGGCTGAACCAAACAAATTTTAATCTAAAGCAGATTTCTGGAATTCTCTCACTTGAACATACTTTGTATTTGCTTTAATTTTAGGGGTTTTCAAATCAAGAATCTGTCACATTTGGGGGAATTAATCTTTTCAGTTTAATGCTATATTTGACCACATTATTTGATAGATGAATCGGCTATAATGTAGGTAATAGCAGCCACCAATCGGCTCTTTTATGACAGTTTTTGGGATACATATTTATATGTACCTGAAAAGCTGTTAAAGAAGAATCGAGTGCTGTAAAGCCAGTTTTTTAGAATTCCCAAGTAAAGCAGATCTTGAGTGTCAAAACGGTGTTCATAACATCCGCTTCAGGTTCAACATTAAATACGAAATGCAGATATCTCTCTCTCTCTTTCTTTCTTTTTTCTTTTTTCTCTCACTTTCTTTCTTTCTTTTTCTTTCTTTCTTTCTTTTTCTTTCTTTCTCTCTCTTTCTCTTTCTCTTTCTCTTTTTCTCTTTTTCTCTCTTTTTCTCTTTTCTCTCTCTCTCTCTTTTTCTCTCTTTTCTTTTCTCTCTCTTTTTCTCTCTCTCTCTCTCTCTCTCTCTCTCTCTCTCTCTCTCTCTCTCTCTCTCTCTCTCTCTCTCTCTCTCTCTCTCTCTCTCTCTCTCTCTCTTTTTCTTTTCTCTCTTTCTCTTTTTCTTTTTCTTTTTCTTTTTCTTTTTCTTTTTCTTTTTCTTTCTTTTTCTTTTTCTTTTTCTTTTTCTTTTTCTTTTTCTTTTTCTTTCTCTTTCTCTTTTTCTTTCTTTCTCTCTTTTTCTTTTTCTTTTTCTCTCTCTCTCTCTCTCTCTCTCTCTCTCTCTCTCTCTCTCTCTTTTCTCTCTTTCTTTCCTTTCTCTCTCTCTCCTCTCTCTTTCTCTCTCTCTTTCTTTCTCTCTCTCGCTCTCTCTCTCTCTCGCTCTCTTCTCTCTCTCGCTCTCTTCTCTCTCTCGCTCTCTCTCTCTCTCTCGCTCTTCTCTCTCTCTCGCTTTCTTCTCTCTCTCTCGCTCTTTCTCTCTCTCTCGCTTTCTTCTCTCTCTCTCGCTTTCTTTCTCTCTCTCTCTCTTTCTTTCTCTCTCTCTCGCTCTCTCTCTCCTCTCTCTCTCGCTTTCTTCTCTCTCTCTCGCTCTCTCTCTCTCTCTCTTTCTCTCTCTCTCGCTCTTTCTCTCTCTCTCTCTCTCTCGCTTTCTTCTCTCTCTCTCTCGCTTTCTATATATATATATATATATAATCTCAAATTTAGTAATGATAGATTTTTTTCTCACTAACTTTTTTTAACTAAATGTTCATTTAATACTAAACTTAAGCCAGTTTGGGCAGAGGGTTACTGGCAGAGGGGCTTTTTTCTTTGTGTGTGTGCAGATTATGAGGATATGTAGAATATATAAAAATTGACTTGATGAAGTTGAGAAAACGGTGATTGGGGAAGCATCCTCTCGGAAGTCTTTTCCAGTAGTTTTTAAGAAGTCTGACTGGAACTTCTTCCTTGCCAATGGAATACGTAGCGTATTCTAGCTGAAAAGGTCTGAACTGATGGAACTAAGGAACGCAGTGTCTGTGAATTGTAGCGTTGAAAATAATTAATCACTCACAATACTGCGTACTTCCATCTCGTGAAGAATGTGACACGACGTCGTACACGGCTCAAGGGACTAAAATTGCCAGAGTTACCTCGGCACTGTCCTGTGAAGCGATGCTTCAGGTACTAAGTAATGACTTTCTTTCCCAGCTAAAAATCTGCCCTGTCGTGTATGACCCTCTGGAGTTTAATCATTACAGCCAGACGCGTATTGAATAGAGGTACTCATCCTTGAAGGAATTATTTATATTTGGACAAGAACAGTTTAAATTACAGAACCACCACTTTGACGAGGTTCATAGATCGCAAACCACCCAATAACTATTATTATCACCCAAGTTTAGGTAGTACTGCCACTGGTGCGCAGGGGGGGGGCTACATATGAGGAAAGCGAAGAGAAAGAGAGACAGGTTACAGGGGGTGTCGGAGAATGGATTAGAGAAGGATGGAAACACTGGTGTTGTGAGAGTAGTGAAAAGAGGGAACAAGATACAAGGGATGTCTAGGAAAAGTTGGGAGTCAAGGGGATAAGAGATGGCAGTCGACGTTGCATTCAAACTCTTGGAGAATGTAGCTATCAGGGAAACAAGTATACGGATCACGTGCGAGAAAATCTGATAGAGTAGAAGTGGCGACTGCATTTGGTTGTTTTGACTGTAAAAGAGTTGGACCTTGTAACTAGAAACCAAAGCAAATTTCACGATTTTCCCGTTTTTAAATTTTCTAACTAGCATGTGCGTTGTGGTGCAGTAGATATCGACTCAGAACGACAAATCGGGGAGCCGAGTTCAAATTCCAGTTGAATTCGTTGCATTCACTTACGCATAAATACCCTTGGGAAAGGTATTAATCCGTCTCTTCTCTCCAGTTATGGGGTAAATAATCGGACAGATTGGGGTTCTATAGCCTTGGCTGGCAACCTACTGCGGGATAATCTTCTGCCCAGTCGGTCATGTCTCTTTGGAGACATGATTGCCTAAAGCGTGTATCACGTATGGCACTTGACTGACTGAATATAATAGTTGGAAACGCAATTAAAACTTATACTGGTCATAAAATGGGGGATCTGTTTTATATTATTATGAAATGATAAACTGAGCCCCACTTATTACTACTTAAAAATATAATACATTTCTCCCCACTCTAGCTATGAGTCAAATAACAGGACAAATTGGGTTCTATAGCCTTGACTGGCAACCAGTCTACCTCAGAAATCAATGGCAACCTACTGTGGGATAATCTTCTGCCCAGTCAGTCATCTCTTTTGAGACATGATCGCCCAAGCGTGTATCACGTATAGCTGACCGAATCAGTAATTTTTTAAGCAATGCTCAAGAACCAAAATAGTTACATTTCATCATTGTAGACTGAACCCTGAACTATCGCAATGAATGATTGTTTCCCTCGGGGAGGTCTCGTATATTGAGCGCTATTTGGTCCTTAAACTCAACACGGAGCTCGTGCATACAGTCTATTGATAAAGTTATTGGGTAAAAACAAGGTTTGTTTGTTTTTTTTTATTAAATAGCTGGCACAACGTTCTACACTTTACCTTCACAAAAACAATATCAGGCTTACAAAAGGAATTACTGCTGACATATATGAGTGGGAGCTACCCAATTTTTTTCTTTCCAGTCTCGATAGCTCAGGGTCCTGGGTATGACGGTAAACTGCATCCGACAGCAAGGCCTTTGATTGGGAGGTTTTGAGGAGCATGGAACCACCTCTTAATTACTGTTTCCAGGTCTACCCTGACCCAGAGTTGTAGCACCTGTTAAGGTCCCAGCTATGGGCAAATAGTTAACCCACAAACTGGGTCAAAACACTATGAAATTATAAAAATACACTTTTATAGAAATATATCCATAAAAATTGACTTTTATAGAAAAAATATACATTTTTGAAGAGAAAATTATAACCATAACACATTTTTGAAGGAAAAAAAAATTCTCTGCAAAACATTTTTGAATACAAAACTAGAAAACGTTTTCAGTTTTCTAAAATAAAAACAAAAATATTTCATTAGAATCTGACTAAATCAACCTTTTCATGATAAGCGAACATTTAAAAATATCCTTTAAAACCCCACCCTTTTTGGCATTAAATAACGCATAGAGGTTGATATGCCGTTAAACAAAACTCAAACTCGATAGTTCAGACAAAATCTGCCTGTGGGTGAAAAAATATTTCCGTGGGCGAGCTACATTCTTTGTCCCCCCCCCCCCCAGTTGTAATCTTCACAAGAAAACCCCGCCACATTCAACTGATCCGTTTAGTATTTATTTAGTGAGAATTAAGTTACACTCGAGCAGCTTTTCTCGACTCTAAAGACAATATTTTCCCTGATCACTATAATCTTAACCTGTTTGTCTCGGATTAACCATCCTTACATATTCGCCTAAATTCTGCTTTTTTGACTTCCAAACTCGAGTGACTTCCGGACTTTTTTCATCACTGTAAAAAAAAAACATTTTCAATTTTGCTAGTTCCAAAACGAAGTATCTCTAGAGAAATCATTGTGGTATCGTTAATTATTTGAGTTTAGCAACTTTAAGGATTAGTGCATTGACAATTAATTAGTGCAATTATTAATACAGCTTATTTAAACAATAACTGCTTACTTATGAAGATCCAAAATTAATCAATTTTTATTGTCTATTTTCATTTATTTATAAAACTGTGTTGTAACAATTTTAAGTAAGAAAGTCTTTATTTAAAAATTTTTGACTTCTGCTCTATATTGTTAATTATTCTAGATACCTCTAATATTTCGGCATAAATTTTCGAAACCTAAGTTTAAAATGAAATTTTTAAAATGTAAAAACATTCTTGACGATTTCATTTTAGATTTAATTAAAAGCTTAGTGATTAAATTTATTTCCCATTAAGTAAAAAATTCTGGTGTATTTCAGATAGAAATTATATAGATTGGAATACCACATTTAATTTTTTTTCTTAAAATTTTCTTAAAAGCGGCAATTTTCTTAATTTTAAGAAATCTGTAAACAAACAAAAATTCATCGATTTTAAAAATATTTTAAAAGATTTCTGACATTTTATTTTAGTAAAATTAGAAAATTGAAAGTTAAATGAATCTGATTTTAAAGAAATATTCTTTACTTATAGCATAAAAAAGTAATATACAACCAATTATTAACGATTGGTCGTGTTCATCTGATCGAACGTTTGACGGACTGTTGAATGACAAAGCGATGACAGCTGCTATGCATGACCATAAATAACAATTTTCATAACGCTAAGGAAGGGATAAAACTCTTAAATTATGTAACCGTTTCATAATAATGGCAATTTTAGTCAACTATACATGAAAATAAGGAACGTATTAAGTAAATTAAATTTATTTTAAAAATAGAATAGCCTAACTACGTTTAATAATCTTTGCAATTTTGGACACGAAAATTTCGTTTCCACTTGATTTTTATATCACATCCAATGGATGTTCCAACAGAGAATTTTGCACGATTTTAAACTATTATAAATTGTTCTAATTAAAATGTAAGAACATTAAAAAACTTCTTGTAAAAATTCATTATTTACCAGAAATTTTATTTCTTCAGACAATAATGTCCTTAATATTACTTATTTACAAAAACAATTAAAAGGTTTTCTAATTAAGTAATGTCATTGTTTTATTGGATTCATTATTTTTCAATTCAGAGCAGATTTTAATTTAGATAGCACTAATTTGAAAAAAAAAATGAGTGGATTAAAATGCTCTCTGCGAAATTTCATGAAATTAAGTAGGGTGTAAAATATAAAAAAACAAATTTTGCCAAAATTAAAAAAAAAACATTTCGAAAATAATTTCATTCATTTGTAAATAAGTTCTGAAAATTTCATTAAAATCGGACAATTATTTGATTTTTACAAGAATTTCCAAATGTGTTTTCAACGGTAAAAAGCGCAAAAAATCAGTGTTAAAAGTTAGAGAAGGCGGTGATTTAAACAAAACAAGATTTTAACCAAAATTTTTAACGTGTTAGAAAGGATTAGAAAACTTTAAAAAATAATTAAAACTTCTTTGATCTTTCGTCTAAATAATAACACAAACATTTTGAAGGAAAAAGTTCGTTTTTTATTAAGTTTGGGGTCGTTTTTTATTCATACTATGCTGTTTTAGTGATTTTTATTGGAGGTACATAAATTCTTTCCCAAAGTACTCTTCATAATATTTCTCTCCCCTCTTTCTTTGTCTCGTTGGCATAAAAATACTTTAACAGAGAGCTGCTTGCTATCTCACTGCTTCACTCTGTCTTGCACGCTCTCGCTTTCTCTCTCTCTCTCTCTCTCTGAAATGAATTATAGAATGTAACTGCGCTTATTAGTAACGAATATCCAAGAAGAGTATATACCGCATTTTATAGCAGCAGAATATCTCATATGATCAGCCTCCCAATATAATGCTTTCGTTTCGCGTTAATATTCTTTGTTTTTCAAATTTTTACTTCTACTGATTAAGAAGGATGATAATCATGTAATAATTCTGCTTGTTCCTTCGTCCGTTACGCCACTGAAGAAAGATAACACACTTACGCTCCACACGAGCTTTTCCTTCCTCTCTATCTTTTTATAATCTATAAACGCTACTATCCTCAGCCTTTTTCTCGTCTTTGCCAAAACGAAGAGTAGTAAAAAGTGAGAGAGTAGGACGAGATAGCCTATGGCATTACCGTGGTTGTAGCAGTAATTGTGTGTATATGTGTGCGTACTGTACAATATAGTAAAAATAAGTAGGTTTGTTGTCGTATTCCGCGACCTAATAAACGAAATCTCTGACCATTACATCCTTTGCCATTACTCATTTGGTCTTTTCTGTTTACAATGGACGCAGGAGCCATGATTTTTCAGTAATAAAACAAAAAACATTTTCTCCAAAATCTCTCACAAAATAGCGTACAGTATTTTGATTATGGTCTGTGCATACGCCGCTTAGTATAAGATTACAGTAAAGTAGCTTCTATGGACATTACATTTATAGATATTTTAATAAAATTACACTCTGTGTTATCGTTATTTTATTATCCAATATACCTTTATGTTTGAAGACGTTACTATCATTTGTAGTATGACAAAGTAAATCCTTTCCAGGAAATCATAATCATTTTTCCGTGGAAATTCCACGGGTTCTGCTAGTAGTTAAGTATTTAGAAAACACTCATAAAGAAAATATAGGTGATCATCAGAGCGATTTCGATTTAACGGTACAGTGCAAATCAATTTTTGAATACGGTTTTTGAATTCAGAATTGTCCTTGTGTCGTGGCTCGTATCATGTGACATCAGGTCGCCCGGATGTATAAAATCACGGGGAGTTGTCATTATCACGGACTTCATGAAGTAACACCTACTACTGTGAAAGGCTGTAAATATTGTGTATACCTCTTGGTTGTACCACTCTGGTAATCAAGTAGTTTATCTACATTTCACTGTGTATCTCTTCATTCCACGATACAACAGTCCTGTCCAATAGGTTGCCAACAACGACTAGTTTAACCTGCCATGCTATTTGTAAAGGTGAAGTAAAATATAGACTTAAATCGTTCGTAAGAGTATTTGCACAAAAGTGAAGGCAAAGATCACGACCGAAATTCGAACTCAGCACGCTAATGTTTGGTTTCATGCCAATAACCTTTGCACCAATTGAATATGTAAATAAATGTAACCAATGCAGTTGCCTAATTACTTAAAAGTAGGTACCTCCACTAAATCGTGAAAAAAAAAAAAGAAAACAGCATAGTTAGTTTTAAACTGAATTTTTAAAAATGAAAAAGTTTACTTGAAACTTTTATTTTAGTTTTAATTGAAAGCTAAATGATTACTTTACTATTTCCAGTAAGCAAAATAGACTCTGGTTTATTTCAAACAGAAATTACATTGATTGGAATATAAAAGTTTGAGATTTTTTTTCAATTTTTGAATTTTCCGCTATTTTTGAGCGATCGACACATTCTTGTAATGAAAAGTTAATTGTCGGTTTTAAAAGTCTTGCAAAAATAAAATATACATCCGTGACACACTATTTTTGGAAAATTAGCAAATTTTATGTTAAATTAATCTGATTTACACAAATTTAGAATAAAACTATTTTTTAATCACAAAAGTGAATTTTGACCGAAACGCGTGGTAAATCATGATCGTGTTGACAGGTTATTGATTAGAGATAAAAAAAAAAAAAAGTCTGGCGTTCATAAGCAACAAAATTGTCCTCATTTCTTTTCTGATCTTTAATGATGTTAAAAACCAGAATTGTTTCTTTCATGCGACAATAGTTGTCACCAAAAAGAGCCCCTAGATATTTTGCATGCAAACAACTAGTTAATGCAGTTGAAAAGCTGTTAATATGGCCGACATTTTCTTTTTTTTTTTTTTACTGTAGGAGTAAAGTAGTTAATAATAATTGACAATAAGAAATGAAACTCGTATCAGCTTTCATTTCAAGTTGGATGCAAACTTCCGACTTAGATTTAAAGTCACCTCCCCCACCCACGCATCCCTCGACTGCCTTATTTGCCTCATTAAGTGAATAATGCTGATCTTTTGAGACATAAGTGACGTCTAATTCAACTGGGATCTGTCAGGTGCGTTGCGCAAAAGAAAGGGATGAAAAGTGTCTCTTTTATCAACGAGAAGATTTTCATGGCGCCAAACTGATGTATTTTATTTTTAAGGGAAAGGCTAGGTTTTATTTTTTTTTATTTCATATTTTTATTTTTAAGCGTTTCAATTTCGTAGTCTATTAGATAAATATGATGAGAAATGTCCTCTTTGTTTTAGATTTGTTGGGGCAGATGTTGCGATCAACACACTAGCGGACTATGTAATTACCTAAGTCAGTATTTTCCATGAAAAGCCGTTTTTCCTAACATATAACACGCATTTTAAAAAATATATACAAAAACCATCTGTGATTTTAAACTTTTATATTTGGTTTAGCAATAATTAATATCAAAACATTGCTGTTTAATAAAGCTACATATGAAAAAACACAGTTGCGTGAATATATATATATATATCCGAGTGAATACAGAACGAAGAAAGAATTTTTACAACGTCCAAAACATTAATTTAAAACAGTGCTCGATATATAATATATAGAGCTGTGAATATTTATTATAAATTATATTTTAGAACATGTACATAATTATATATATATATATATATCCACTGCAAATGGTAAATTTGTTTCGACATTTAAACTTCAATGTCTCATCAGGCGGTAATGATAGGAATGGAAGCTTCTTTTCTTATATTTGGTCAAGTGTGTTTGGGGATGTTGGTGAAAATATTCTGTACAAAATAAGCATCCAACCCCTTAGCAGCTCTTCTAAGAAATCCAAAGGATATAGTCTAGTCGCAAGATAATAAAAACTTACACTCTAACTGCTGATGTGAAATCTGTCTAGAAATCAAAGACACTCATTAATCAACTATTTTAACTACCCACACCACTTTCTTCAAAATTCTAACGGTCAATACACGAGACTTGTTCCCCTATCACTAACCCCCACCAACATCCCACACACAACTGACCAAATATAAGAGGTTTTCCATTCCTATACATACCGCCTGATGAGACATTGAAGTTTCAATGTCGAAACAAATGTACCATTTGTAATGGATATATATATATAAAATTATGTACATGTTCTAAAATATACACACACGCTTTGGTTCAAGCATGAAACACTTAACCTCAGTGTCCACTCTTAACTTTGCACAAAGTCTATCTCTTGAGTACTTTTACCTATGAAAATACACACACACACACACACAATTTCATTCCAGTCTAGGCGATAATGCGACGAAGAAGCGGTGGGTGGCGTTACAGAGAATGAAAGAGAATGATAAAATTGAGAATAGGACAAAATGGAACAGTGTTTAATAAAATGGTAGATGCTGATTTGTTTATCAGAAGTAGACTCGGAGTTTCGAAAGTCGGACACGACTTCGGATAAGCATTGTGAACTTAGATTAGTAAATAATTAATTTTATTAGTCATAATCAAATCTCAAAATTATTTAAAATACATTGATCGAATATAGATCGTAATAAGTTAAAGAATAAATGGGAAACGTTTATCAATCTCTAACATATTTCACTTTCAAAAAATCTGGTATTAATTTTTGTGTTTTTAATTTGTCATTGGTTAATCATGTTTTACGTGCATTAGACTTGTTAAACAAACGCTAGTATAATTTGTGGCGTTCCGAATTCAAGAAGAGACGGCACTTTTTTTTTAATAATCATATCGCCTCAAACATTTCCACTGGTGCGCAAGGGGTTACATAGGAGGAAAGTTATGAGAAAGAGTGACAGGTTACAGGGCGTGTCAGACAGTGGGCAAGAGAAGGACGAGAATACTGATGAGAGTGGACGGAGAAAGAAGCGTGAGAGAGAAGATGCAAGTTAGCAAGATAGATGACTATTGACTTTACACTTAAACTCCTGGTGATTGTAGCTGTCGGGGAAGTAAGTAAACGGAAGGGAATTCCACAGGCGTGGGGTACGAGAACAGAAGCTGCTGGAGTAGAATTTGTGTTTACATTTTATTGGTTTCACAGTAAAATGGTGGGACCTAATTGCCAATCTTGTGGCTCGAGCAAATTCATGCATAGTGGGAACCAGAGAGCTAAGTTCATCGGAGCAGAAGCCGTGAAAGTGCTTGTAGAAGAGACACAAGAAAGCCACATTGCGCCGGTGATAAAGTGACTGTATCTGAGCTGCCAGGTCGGGATCGATCACATTACAAATTTGTCAAGGACCCCTAGGTGGGTAGCAGGAGCACTCGACCAGATATGGCAGCAGTATTCAATGCACGGGCGGATGGTAGGTTTATATATGTGCAGGATGGTATCCGAAGTTTCATGAAATAAACGGATTCCAAGCCTACCTGAAAAAACTGCAAACATTGCTCTATATAGGTTAAGTGTATAAAAATTCTAGTTACTCTGTAGGATTTAGATGATAATGTATATTCGTAAGCTTATGTGTAGTAGATATTTTTTGTTGGTTTTTCGCGTGTTATGTTGGGAACGTTTTTACGTACATATTTTTGAAAGACATTTCGTTATATATACGAGGGTCGACTTGAAATATATTTATATAAGTTATAGTGTAGAACATGTCCAAATTATAATTTACTACAAAAGTGTACATCTTGTTTCGACATCGAAAAAACAATGACGGTACTAAACGTTATTTTTTAAAAAGAAGATTAAAAAATCTCACTTACCTTTTATTTTTGGAAAATTGTACGAGGATAGAAAAGATGTGAACACAAAAAAAACGGAACTCGAAAAAAGGGTGTAAGACTAAAAGGAAAGAGAGATACATAGGAAATAAAGAGCGTAGGAAGACAGGGGAGAAGGAAAGTGCTGATGATAACGGCTCAGAGAGAAATAGACGCAAATTTTGGTAGTAGGTGAAATATAGACAGATACACATAAGGGTCATGCGACATCTTGGCTTAACAAAAAGGAAGAAGCGAGAAAATGCATGGGGTGAAGAAAGTTGGGTGGGTGTAGAGTATAAAACTTAGAAGAAATAGAAATGTTCAATAATTTGCCGGAAGTGAATTGCAGTTAGATACATTCATTATATGTATCTATCTGGTCATATGTATCTATCTGGTCATATGTATCTATCTGGTCATATGTATCTATCTGGTCATACATGTATCTATCTGAGTCATATGTATCTATCTGGTCATATGTATCTATCTGGTCATATGTATCTATCAAGTGTCTGTCTGTATCTATCTAGATGTATGTATCTATCTGGTCATATGTATCTATCTGGTGTCATATGTATCTATCTATGTATGTATCTATCTACCAGGTCCTTTATGTATCTATCTGGTCATATGTATCTATCTGGTCATATGTATCTATCTGGTCATATGTATCTATCTGGTCATATGTATCTATCTGGTCATATGTATCTATCTGGTCATATGTATCTATCTGGTCATATGTATCTATCTGGTCATATGTATCTATCTGGTCATATGTATCTATCTGGTCATATGTATCTATCTGGTCATATGTATCTATCTGGTCATATGTATCTATCTGGTCATATGTATCTATCTGGTCATATGTATCTATCTGGTCATATGTATCTATCTGGTCATATGTATCTATCTGGTCATATGTATCTATCTGGTCTTACATCTATCTGGTCATATGTATCTATCTGGTCATATGTATCTATCTGGTCATATGTATCTATCTGGTCATATGTATCTATCTGGTCATATGTATCTATCTGGTCATATGTATCTATACGGTCATATGTATCTATCTGGTCATATGTATCTATCTGGTCATATGTATCTATCTGAGTCATATATTATCTATCTGTTCATATGTATCTATCTGGTCATATGTATCTATCTGGTCATATGTATCTATCTGGTCATATGTATCTATCTGGTCATATGTATCTATCTGGTCATATGTATCTATCTGGTCATATGTATCTATCTGGTCATATATCTATACAGTCATATGTATCTATCTGGTCATATGTATCTATATGGTCATATATATATCTATGGTCATATGTATCTATACGGTCATATGTATCTATCTGGTCATATGTATCTATCTGGTCATATGTATCTATCTGGTCATATGTATCTATCTGGTCATATGTATCTATCTGGTCATATGTATCTATCTGGTCATATGTATCTATCTGGTCATATGTATCTATCTGGTCATATGTATCTATCTGAGTCTATGTATCTATCTGGTCATATGTATCTATCTGGTCACTTATGTATCTATCTGGTCATATGTATCTATCTGGTCATATGTATCTATCTGGTCATATGTATCTATCTGGTCATATGTATCTATCTGGTCGCATGTCTATCTGGTCATATGTATCTATCTGGTCATATGTATCTATCTGGTCATATGTATCTATCTGGTCTATGTATCTATCTGGTCATATGTATCTATCTGGTCATATGTATCTATCTGGTCATATGTATCTATCTGGTCATATGTATCTATCTGGTCATATGTATCTATCTGGTCATATGCTTGTCTATCTGGTCATATGTATCTATCTGGTCATATGTATCTATCTGGTCATATGTATCTATCTGGTCATATGTATCTATCTGGTCTATGTATCTATCTGGTCATATGTATCTATCTGGTCATATGTATCTATCTGGTCATATGTATCTATCTGGTCATATGTATCTATCTGGTCATATGTATCTATCTGGTCATATGTATCTATCTGGTCATATGTATCTATCTGGTCATATGTATCTATCTGGTCATATGTATCTATCTGGTCACTTATGTATCTATCTGGTCATATGTATCTATCTATGATGTATGTATCTATCTACCGTGTATGTATATCTATCTGGTCAGCAACACTTATCTATCTGGTCATGTGTATCTATCTATCCCGACAGAATAAGATAAAAAACAAAATAAGAAAAAAAAATGAAGAAATCTATATCTATAAAAGTGACAAGTGTTGACGTTTATTTGATAGATTCGACTTAGCGCCTACATTTTGCTGCTATTACCACAAAAACGCAGGCAGATTTTAGGTGCAGAATTCGTAGTTTGGTGTTTTTCTTGAAAAGTTTTTTAACTGGTGGCAGAGGTTGGTATTGAGGGGAGCAAGTTTCAAGCCATAAACTTGAACATTTTTTTTAAGGCAGCAAACTCTTCACTTGGCTTAAAAGAATGTCTATGTCTAACGCCCAAAACAGTAAAATCTGTTATTTTTAAACACAAAACGGTTAATTTTACATTTTTTGTTATTGGTCACAAAGTACGATCACACTATTTTACGCCTAGGCAATGTGATGTTATACATTTTAAGGCAGAGAACGATAAAATGACGCATTTTACCGCTAAAACGGTAATATGTCCATTTTTTTTTTTTTTTTTTTTTTTTTTTTACACGCCTAAAACGACAATTTTTCACAGTTTTACACCGCAAACGATTAAATCTCTTATTTTTACACACAAAGCGATTAAATTGACCTTGTTTCAAAAAAAAAAAAGCAATAGCACACTCTTTTACGCTTCGGGACCGATATCATACATTTTATAGCACAAAAAGGTAAAATGACGCATTTTAAACCTAAAATTTAAAAATGCCCATTTTTACGCACCTGACCAGTAAAATCTCCTATTTTTACACACGAATCGGTTAATTTAATAAATATTTTTTTGGTCATAATTATAAAGCTTAGAGGAAAAAAAAACTTAAACCCCACAAAAACCCGAAACATTTAATAAATGGCTTTCTATATATATTTTTAATTCTCTATTACAACATTTCGTTGTAAACAGTAAAGAAAAATGCCTTGACAAATATAATACGAATTATCGAAATCTCAATAATAAAGCCAAGGAAAATGCCAAGAGTCATGATCACACACGTTCTAAAATACTGATTTCATAAGCTTGCGTAAATGGCTAGATTAAAAAAAAACATGTCATCAATGAGAAAATATTGCCGGGAGTAGTAAAAGAAAGGAAGCTGCGGAGAACCATGACTTCTATGTTCTGAAGATACAATAAGAGATAGAACAACTTAAATAGAGGAAAATGTGGAGAGCCATGATTTAACAAGTTTGTACAAGTAGGAGGAGTCGTGGAACTAGAAAAATCTAACCTGGTGGACAAAATAAACCGTTCAGTTAGAAATTTCTAATCATCTGAAGAAGGCCGGAGCGTACTGCGGCCGAAACGTCGTGAATATAGCAATCAAGATTAGCGTAAATAATTAGAATAGCTCACCTCAGAAAGTGAAACCCATGGTTATATTTAACAATTTCGAAAAGAAAACTAGACCAAAACTTAAATTCGTGAGTCGAGGTATCAAAGGGGAAAGCTCATCAGAAGAATAAATTCCAGAATGACAAAGAGGATTTGTAAAAGATAAAATATTGTTAAAGTAACAAACCAGAAGAAAATGTGGAGAGACATAATCATATATTCTGAAAAGACATGACTTCATAAACTTTTGTAAAGGGCTAGATAAGTGCTACAAAGAAACAAATGGGTCATAAATGAGGATGTATTGCTGAGAGCAGCAAAAAAGACGGGAAGCTGTGGAGAACTATAAACATATATTGTCTTCAGGACGTATATTCGGGCTGAAGTTGCTCAATGCCCACTTTTTGCAGTTCAAAATCGTTTACGCAATCTTGTTAGGGAAGACTTATTTTCCACTCTTCTGCCTCTTTCTACACAGTCGCAAAATCACACTTATCTATGCTCTGCTGCTATTTCCATGGATAATATTCAGACGAGCTTCATTCTTTAGTTCCGATAGTCCAACCCTTTACAGCTTCGGCTAGCCATGCAACTTCCATGGATTGTCTCTATATTTCAGTTGTAAAGAGAAAATTCCATTCGGAGAGCTACCCCCACCCAAGAATTGCTACATCTCGCATGGATGCTTTCTTGAAGGTTAAATCCTAACCTCTTCAAGTCAAGAGTCAATTTTTATCCTCATAACTCGTCGGCCCGTATCGTTAAAAATTACGGCAAAATACTTATGACGATATGCTGTCTAAAATGATGGCAACAATTAGATTGATGTACCTACTGGCGAGTATCTTACATTAAAACAAAACAAAAAATAATTCCAAAATTGTGAGCGTAACAGGCATATATATATATATATATATATATATATATATAGCCAGGTATTGAAGTTACTATTTTTTGGGTCAAGTGAATGGATTCAACGCTTTTATTACACTATGTGTCCTCGGAAAAAAAAAAGAAGTTGAGTTAAGGGGAGACAATTTATATTAAAACGCCATGATTCGTGTAACTAGAACAATCTATTTCGGTCGACGAAATAAAGAGATCAGTTCGAAATTTGAATCATCTGAAGAAAGCCTGAGCGTATAACGGCCGAAACGTCGTGAATATAGCAATGAAGATGAGAACAGTCCGAACAATGTAAATAGTGTAAGCGTAAGTGCTGTACTAATGGTTTCTTCTCTCGTCCTTCTTGCAACCAGTCTACCGCAGAAAGCAATGTCAATCTACTGCGGTGTAATCTTCTGCCTAGTTAGTCAATGTCTCTCTCTTTCGAGACATGATCGCCCAAGCGTGTATCATGTATGGCATTTAACTGACTGAATATAATAGTTGGAAACATGATTAAAGTTTCTACTGGGCATAAAGTGAGAGTTCGGTTTTCTATTGTCATGAAGTAATAAACTGATCCCCCACTAATTACTACTGAATAATATAATACATCTCTTCCCCCTCTAGCTATGAGTCAAATAACAGAAAAGATTGGGTTCTATAGCCTTGGTTAGCCACCAGTCTACCGCAGAAAACAATGCCAACCTACTGCGGGGTAATCTTTTGCCTAGTTAGTCATGTCTCTCTCTTTCGAGACATGATCGCCCAAGCGTGTATCACGTATGGCACTTAACTGACTCACTGAATAGCTGGAAAGACAAAGCTTCTACTGGGCATAAAGTGGGGGATCGGTTTTCTATTGTCATGAAGTAATAAACTAATCCCCCACTAATTACTACTTATTAATCTAATAATATAATTGGCCAGTCTACCGCAGAAACCAATGTCAAATTACTGCGGGGTAATCTTCTGCCTAGTTAGTCATGTCTCGAAAGAGACATGATCGCCCAAAGCGTGTATCACGTTTGGCATTTAACTGACTGACCAGGTTGCCATTGTTTTCTGCGGTAGACTGGTTGCCTGCCAAGCCTATAGAACCCAATCTGTCCTATTATTTAACCCATAACTGGAGGGAAGAGACGGATTAATACCTTTCGCAAGCGTATTTGTGCGTAAGTGAATGCAAGGGATTCAACTGGAATTCGAATTCCGCAGTTGAATTTCTTGCATTCACTTGGTAATTAGCTCGATTCAGCGATAGGTACTGACTTAGCAATGCCCGCAAGAAAGGCAGACATCAGTTTCTTTCGGTGCCTTTTCGCAAACACAAAAAGTTGTGACACTTGCATGCCACGAACTTTGGCTAAAAACTGAAAAAAAACGCTTAATGTAGTGGGGAAAAAGATTACTCACCCACTTGCCACTCGCATAAAGACACCGTTAATCCGTTGGGAAGTTACTCGTAACGGGTTGGACAAGATATGTGAGAGGCTGGGCAATCTAGAAGTTGAGCGCAACACAATTTTTCAACGAAGTTAAGCAACACCGAGCCTGGTCAGTACCGAGATAGGTGACCGCTTGGGAATATCAGGTACTGTAAGCTTGGATATGCTGTAAGTGTTATGAATGATTGCTGGGAATTAATAGGAGGACCGAGTTTCAATTTCAGTTGGGCTCGTTGCATTCACTTACGTGAAAATACTTTTTGGAAACACATGAATCCACCTCTTCTCTCCCCAGCAATGGGTTAACTATTAAAACACATCATTGATAAAAATATTTTTTTAAAATTTATACAATCTAAAAATATATTATTCTTTAAATAACCTGCAAAAGATTTGATAACCTGCAGACAACGAATCAATATCCGAAGATCATATCTGGTATACCGATCACAAACTATACAATGAAATCTGAATCAATATCAACTACTAAACACCCATGATACATCTACACAACCGATTTTTTGTATTACTAGTTTAACCAGACCAACAGAATTAACGTAGTAAGAATTCAATAATACAGCAATTATGCATTTCTCGTATAGTCAACTTGTCCAGAGCTTCGTAATTAGGTCCTCATTAATGGAAATTCGGTGGTGTATGTAATTAATGAGCTTATATGATGGAAGGGACGCGACAGTCTTTCGCAAAGTACTGTCCCTATATTGTTTTGCTTTTCTGAGCTTGGATAACTAACAACCACTGACCTCAATGATAAACAGATAAATGGAAATTTTGAGCATAGTTTTCTTTCTTCTAAAAGGGGGTTAGTCATGATGAATGTCAGAAAATTATTTAAAATTGGCTGCATCATCATACGATGCAATAGTTAACGAGCTTTACATTGGTCAGAAAGTGGATATCGGCTCAGAATTGGAGAACAGAGTTCAAATTCCAGTTGAATTCCTTGCATTCATTTACGTGCAAATATCCTTGGTAATGTATTAATCCGTCTCTTCCCTCCTGCTATGGATCAAATAACAGGACGGAGTGGGTTCTATACCCTTGGTTGGCAAACTAGCCTACCGAAGAAAGTAATGGCAAACTACAACGGGAAAATATCCTTCCTAGTCCGTCATGTCTCTTTCGAGACATGATCGCCCAAGCGTGTGTCATGTATAACTGACTCGCTAAATTTGACTAGGCCAAGCTTGTACAAAGCTTTATTGAATTTTATTACATTGTTTTTTAAAAATACTACCGTAATTATATTGGGTCATATTTTAAATTAATTCCCTTCTACATAGTTTTATGAAAGGTTTACATTTGGGTCCTTTTTTTTCTCGAAATAGGAGGTAAAAAGGAACAAACTAACATGTGAATTACAAATTGGGGATACCAAAATCAAACAAGCAC
Source organism: Ascarosepion bandense (assembly GCA_037127315.1). Taxonomy (NCBI): domain Eukaryota; kingdom Metazoa; phylum Mollusca; class Cephalopoda; order Sepiida; family Sepiidae; genus Ascarosepion; species Ascarosepion bandense. Next base: position 1,078,761 of record JBBBDQ010001682.1, read on the forward strand.
AAAAATTTATAAGTAACCGGAAAATGTTTTAACAGAGAATGGAAAGTGCGACACTGAAATTTGAAGGTGTAATTGGTATAGCCAATGAAGCATTGTAGAGAAACAAGAAAATTTCGTTAGAAACAAAGAAAAGAATTCTGAACTGTTATCTAATATCAGTCCTCCTTTTTGGCAGTGAATGCTAAAGATGCCTTCCAAAATCTAAGCAAAGTATTAATAAACAGGAAAATCTCGTTCGAAACAAAGAAAAGAGTACTTAACTGTTACGTAATATCAATCCTCCTCTATGGCAGTGAATGCTGAAGATGCCTTCCAAAGGCTAAGCAAAGTATTAATAAACAGGGAAATATCGTTAGAAACAAAGAAAAGAGTACTGAACCGTTACGTAATACCAGTGTTCCTACATAGCAGTGAATGCTGGAGATGCCTTCTAAAAGCTAAGCAAAGTAAACAGAAAAATGAAAACAAGAACATCAGTCAGAGATACTCGAAATTTCTAGGGTACATAATTCTATACTCATAGGACAGATTAAAGGGCTGAGAGGCGACAAAAGAACACATGATTTATTTGGAGAGCTTAAGTAAACTGTCGGAAGCAGAAATTAAGAGCGATAACAAAAAGACACAATTTATTAAGCGCTACAAAGGACAGGAAATTATGGAGAGCCGTGGTCGCTGCCGTCCTGAAAGAACATAGAAAAAGGGGGAATGCTATAGGATTCGACTGAAAGGCTTTCATTCCTCACTCTTGGAGACCGACTGTGGGGAAGCGACATGATGAATTTCAATTTGGATAAGAAAATTCTTTGTCGAAACAAACAAATTATGAGATGCCGCAATGGTTAGAAGAATAGATAACGGAATCAGCAAACTGGGTTCAAATTTAGTATGAGACTATTGCTTGTTTACTTAATCGAAATAACGTTAGGGAATCGTATCCCTGTGGTTTATTGCTAATGTCTTCTTGTCATTGATATGTCACAATGCTTAACAGAGAAAAAAAGGTGACCTTATTAGATACTGTGTAGGCAATAAATTGGAATATCTGTTGCACTAATTGTTAACCTTGACACGGTGAAGATTTAAAAATATAACAAATAAAAATAAAACCAAACGTATAGCGAGATATCTGACAAAAAAGTATTTTGATACGATTCTGTGATAGAGAGATAAAAAAAATTATAAAATTTGTATATTTACCTTTTTTTTTTCTTGATTTGTTTTCTTTTGTGTGTGTGTATGTGTGCGTGTATGCGTGTTTTGTGTAAGTATATATATATATATGTATATACACATATATATCTGTTGATTTTTCTTTTTTCCTTTTCTTTTCGCTTTTTTTTTTTTTTTTTTTTTTTTTTGCAAGGTTAGAATCCAACCGCTTTTCATCAAAATTAGTTACAGATTTTTCGAACAGTCGAACTCGTTCCAATTTGCAATAACTTAAAATTTTCTTTAAGGCATATTTTATTTTTATTTTTTTTAAACGTAATATACACGCTGTATTTAAATTATCATTTTACTTTTGATTTCGATTTTGTGCCCATTTTTTTTTCTTCATTCGTTTGGAGGTTGACAGTATTTTTTTTCCCCCATTTTCTTTATCTTTTTTCTAATTTTTTTTAAAGCAATAATAGACGCCAGAAGATAGACTTTTCCATTTCCGAAGGTTCATGAAGATTTTCTCCGCTGAAAAATGGCTCGAACGAAGATAGTCATTACTTCAGTGTATTCAAACTTATTGGCTTGATTTTTTTAAGACTCAGAACTACATCTGAAAAATATCTTTTCTCGCAAGAATCTCAGTCCGCTAACAAATGTTTATATGCACGAAAAAGAGTTACACGTAGATATATGCCCCTCAGCGATAGAGGCTCGTAGCTTATCGCCTGTTCTCTGACATAAAGATCTGTGAAAATAGTTTTATATATATATATATTACACGTGTACTTCTCTCACACTAGTACATAATTTTTTCTGACATCAATGAGTTTGTCATGTTCCGCCGACAACTTTGAGATGCGAATTCACTTAAAACATAAAAAAAAAGATTAGTGATATATATATATATATATATATATATATATATATATATATATATAATTTTTGTTTGTTTTTACTTTTTTTATTTGAAAAAGTCTGAGAAGAAACGCGCACGGGCTCTCGCCACGAGGAACGTAAATGTCAGGAAACCATTTCATCTCTTATGTTCTTATACTACACTGTTATTTCGCTAGCCGCCTTTTCATCTGGGGATCAAATGCATACGCGTCAATTTCAAAGAAGCCGACACTTATCTCCCCTCCACCCAATTACTCCCCACCGCTTCCCTCGCCGCATCGTCTTCTGATCCGTAAGCTTGAGAGAGAGAGAGAGCGGGAAAAAAGTAGAACGCGGGCAAACACACGCAGAGACGCGGGACTCCAAAAATCAAAGCTTGCGCGCATCTAACACACATTAACATACGCACACTTTAAAGACAAAACCATCAAGATGCTAAGAAACACGTGCGTTATGAGAATTCGGGATCTTTCCAAAAACCATGGCACACAAACACACATTGGTACTTGCAAAATCAGCACTCACATATTAAAAGACACGTTATCAATCCTGTAAGTCAAAGGTTGTATGCAATACTCACACACGCACACAAAATCTTTACATTCAACCATATCATATTTCGCCGACAGTTTTTGAAGGCAAGTTTTTTTTTTTGTTTTTTTTTTTTGAGTGGGGAGGAGTGTAGATTTTCTTTTCTCTTTTTCGTAAATACAACCCAAGTATATACACTCAAGAACTCTGGTAAGGACTTGAGTAAAAAGAAAACAAAAAACAAAAAAAAAAACACACACACACACAAAAAAAAACACATTTCACTTTCTGTTAACTTTTTTATTTTAAATACATTTATATGTCATATATATATATTCTTTTGAACGTAATTTCACAACCCCATTGCACATACTGACTTTCTGAATTCTTTTTGCTCTTAAGAGAAACCCTTAAAAACATCAACCCTAAAACAAAAATGCTTTCTATTTTTCTAGATCCCTTTAACAGAATAAAATTGGGCAGAGATATAATTAAATTTACTGCGAGCCAATTCTCTGGCAATTACACGGGTGCTGACAACTAAAATTATTCATTTGATTACTTTGCTTTTTCACCTTTTCCTGTGTCTTCACATTCTCTCCTTTACCCTTCCAATCTTCGTTAATAATTTTATAGAATATTAAATACAAACATAGTTTTCCTTTACAACCTCTCTATCTTTCTAAAGCTCTGTTCCTCTATAAAGAATATAAACGGATCTCAACAGTTTCGCCTTTGTCTCCCTGCCTGCTTTGTACTTTTTTAGTTACTGTTTGTTCCCAACTACCCACTACATTGTTGACAAAGACAGGACAGTATTTTTCAAACCCTTAGTTGTGGCACTTTTTTTTTTTTTTTGGTCAAAAAAATTTCAGCGCTATAAACACAAATATAAACTTCATGTCTTGGGTACGACGATAAACTCCATTCGGAAGCATATCTCTGAACGGAAGGTTTTGAGGAACCTGGAACGACCCTTTAATTGTTGTTGTTCCAAAGGTTCACCCTGACAAGAGACAGTAGCAACTATTAATAACATTTTCGATAACTAACTTTTAAATTGTAGAAATTTTAGAAATAAAGAAGTTTAATTTAGTATTAGTTGAAAGCTAAATGATTAAATTTACTATTTCCAGTTTGCAAAATACTCTGGTATTTTAAAATAGAATTTATATTGATAACAATTTAAAATTTTTCAATTTTTTTCTAATCTCTCAATTTTGTGGGCATTTTTGAGTGATCGACACATTTACAAACAAAAGTTAATTCTGGGTTTTGAAAATCTTGCAAAAAATATACATCTGTGACACATTACTTTTGAAAAATTAGTAAATTTAATGTTAAATTAATCTGATTTACACAAGTATTACATATTTATAGCAAGAAATTTAGAATAACACTTTCTTAAACATAGTTGAACTTTAACCTTTCTATCATAATTGAAATGTATTGACAGATGAGATAAGTGTGTGTCGATCACAACTGACTTAATTGTACACTTTTTCTTCTTGCAAGAAGAAACCCTGACACATATTACCTTTTAATATACACATAGAAATTACCATACAAAAAAAAAACAACTTCAAATACACACAAAAAAACCTTGAAAGGAACGACGATTTGCATAAAAATTTTTAATTTTCGATTAGTAAATGTAATCTTCACTTAATAAGTTTAACCACAACAAATTTTGAATTATTTGTAAAATATTTTTGAAACTTTGTAAATTGTTATAATTAAAAAGGATTGTAAACAATTCTTTTAAATTTTTATTATTAATCGAAAAAAATTTCTTCTTTAGACTATGTTCTTAATTTACATTTTTTATTAAAGCAATTAAAAGCTTATCAAATTAAATAATGTCATAGTTCTATTGCATTTTTTTATTTTACTATTAGGGCAGATTTTTGGAAATAGATGCAAAATGTTTACAAAGAAAATAGATGATTTACATTCCTCAATGAGTCCTGCTTTTAACCAATAAAAACAATTTTCGCAACAAAATTTAATTTCTTAAAATTTCATGAATTTACGTGGTGGTGTGTGTGTGTGGGGGGGGGGGATAACAGATGTAAAAAAAAAATTGCCAAGAGTTTTTTAAAATAATAATTTCAAAAATAATTTCATTTATTTCTGAATAAGTCTTGAAAGTTTCATTAAAATCCGACAATTATTTGATTTTTGAAAGAATTTTCAAATTAATGTTTGTCACTGGAAAAAACCTGGATAATGAAATATTACGTTTTCCGTCTATATTTCTGAGATGAGGTAGTATTTACAGTAATCTAAAGAGTTGTGAGTTCAACACCAGGGTACATCAGTGGTGAACAAGTAACTTAGTTAGAGAGAGATAACTCCTGACTTTCAATCGAGGCTTTACACAAGGAATGAGGATGATATACCCCAGTGATTGTAATAAAGGGTTCGGTTCGAAATTCCTAGCACCTGAAGAAGGCCGGAGCGTACAACGGCTGAAACGTCTTACAAATGGCAATAAAGATGAGAGCAATAGTCTGAATAATGTAAATACCGTATTACGTTTTCCATTGTAAACTCTCGTAACGATTTGGTTACCCGCTAACGAAAATCAAAATTATTTTTTACCAAAATTTTGAACGTGTTACAAGGAATTAAAAAATAATTAAAATATACTTTGATCTTTCCGCTTAATAATATCAGAAACATTTTAATGGAAAAGGTTTGTTTTTATGAAGTTTCGGGCCTTTTTTCTTCATACTATGTTTTTCTTTGCTTTTACCAGCGATTTAGTGGAGGTAACTACTAGTCTTAGCTATGGGGAAACAGTAACTCCCCTCCAACAAAAACACTATAAAAGCATAAAGATTAAAAAAAAAATTTTTATTTTAACCCCGAGTAAGGCGGTAAGGCCACTGGTGTGCAGGGGGTTACGTAAGAGTGAATAGATTGGAAAAGAGCCGGAAACCACATCCTAAACAGGGAACAAGGGATGAGCCTCTACACCTGTTCAATAGACGTGGGTGGAGTGTGAACCGGGCGATAGTTCAGTCTATCTACTATAGTAAAAATACAAGCAATATTTTTAATATAAAAAAATACCGACAATGCATGACCAGTAATACATGTTTTTTCTGTATAAAGCAAACAATTGCATTCAAAACATATTTCTTCTTTTTTCGCACTACCCACTTGTGGAACTCTCTTCCATATACTTGTTTTCCTGACGGCCACAACCGCCAGGATTTAAATGCAATGTCGAAACCCATCTCTTATCCACTTGATTCCAGTTCTTTCTACATCACTCCGTATATCTTGGTCTTTTCCAGTCTCTCTATCATTGCAACTGTCTTCACACCTGTGTTTCTATCCTTCTCTTGCCCTTTCTTTGACACCCCCTGTAACTGGTTCGTCTTTCTCTTCACTTTTCTCCTTTCTAAACTTTTACTCTTATGTAGCCCCATGGGCATCAGTGACGGTACCGCCTTGCTTGGGAAACGATTTAAAAGAAATACTAAATTGGTAACAAGGTCTCATAACAGTATTTACATTATTGGTACTATTGTACACATCTTTGTCATTTTTACAATGTTTCGGCCATTGTACGCTTCTGCCCTCTTCCGTTCGAAATTTCAATTGAATTTTTTTGTTTTCAGTCAGTGATTCACGCTATGTTTACATCAGTCAGTGGAATGCCATTTAGAATTAAAATTTTAAAAATAATTTTTAATTTTTTTATTTTGTCATGCTGCACATTTTCTTTTACTATGGTAACTTATAAGACTCTTATTAAAAAGACACATGTTTTAAGATTGGTTCTTCTTAAGAAATATTAAATTGGGTTATGTCAACTTTTGGTCAACATACTTCCAGATTGATTGATAGGTGCTGTCATCGCCTACTTCAGAGGTCGGCAACCTTTTAGAGAGTGAGGGCCAAAACGCTATGTAGAATCATGGAAGAGGGTCAAATAGCTATGGCTCCAGTGTCCTGGGGAAGAACTGTTATTAAATATGTGAATAAATTTTCTATGTGCTTGAAATCAGTACTAAAAAAAAATTCCATTAAAATCTGTTAAAAACACAATTTTATATTCATTTAAAAGCGCTCGCTCACGAAAGCAATTTCACAGAAAAAGTGAAAGTATGTTAATTTTGGCGATCCCTACAAATAAAAAATAAAAGTAAAACGCATTCTTCAGGTAAAAAAAAATTTTTTTTCTAATTTCGACGCAATATATTCAAATTATCAACTGTCACTTTGGTTTGGTTTACCTATATTTATATCGTGTCCAGAATAAGCTAGCGGGCCGGATGTAGCCCACGGGCAGGGGGTTGCCGACCGCTGGCTTACTTGGCAGGTCAACGAGTAAGAATACTTGAGTTAGAATATTTTTATTCTAAATTCCATGCCATAATAAGCAATATTTCTTTCAAATCAGATTAATTTAACTTTAAATATGATTTTCCAGATATAACGAGTGAGAGATGTATATTTTATTTCTGCAAGATTTTTAAAACCAAGAATTAACTCTTGTTTACAAATGGCCGAAATTAAGGGATATGCAGTGAAGATCGAACTCACTGCTCAATTGTAATGATTCTAGCGAGACGAGCTTGTTAACCATTACACTATGCCGATGTGCCAACATTGCGTATCATATGTTGATAGTACTTCTGGTCACCAGCAGTTAATCCCAGATGAAAGCATACCTTAGTCAATTTTTGTGTATATTTCTGGATATTTTTTTTTATCCATATGCTTACTGTCTTTTTCTTATTATCAATGCTTAGTCCTGTGGTGAAGGACGCGTTCCAGAAGCTGAGTAGAGTATTAAAAGACAGAAAAATTTTGCTAGAAACATAGAAGAGTTTACTGGATTGCTATGTGATGTTCGTCCTTCAATATGGCAATGAATGCTCGACAATATCATCAAAGATGAAGGAAAAAACTTGAAGTAACTGTAATGTGGGTCTACAGAAGGATGCTTCAGATATCATGGATCGAGCATGTGAGCAATGATGAGGTTTTGGAAAAGATGGAAACGAAAAGAAAATTAATACTGAGCATCAGGAACAGACAAAGTTCCTTGGACAGGCAACGAGGAAGGAGGGCTTGGAGAACCTGATACTAACAGACCAGAGAGGGGAAAAAGAGACAGAGGAAAGCAGTAGATGAGAGAACGAGGGTTGCGTAGTGTAACAGGAGAAAGCGTCTTTATTGTACAAAAGATTTTACACGAACCTGTAAAATCTTTTGTACAATAAAGACGGAAGCTGATGATAGTTCGCCAGAAATAGGCCTGTACATTCGATTTACCAAGAAATAACGTATCTGCCTTAATCTTTCTTTCTTTATATATATATATATATATATACACACATACATTTACTTCATTTGTAAACGAGTTATTAAATGAAGAATATTCAAAAGTTCTACAATATAACTGTATTGAACACTTAATACAACTGTGTACTGGTCTAATTTTATTATGACCAAAAACTAAGTAATATATATATATATATATATATATATATGTATATATATATATATATATATATATATATATATATAAATGGCAACATTTATATATATAAATCTTGACTTATTATTGAATTTTTTTTCTTTCCAGATATTGTTACTCAAAAGCTAAATAACTTTATTCTATGAATACAAACTGGGGGAGGGAAGAACCATTTTTGCCTCGAATCATTACATGCAATCAAAAGTGGATACTCTTTGACCACAGTAAAAGATTCGGTCATTGGTTAGATGCAAGTGAATCACCAAAACAATACCAATAACCTCCACTGCACCTTAAAATGTTAATGGTTACTGTATGGTGGTCTTTCAAAGGGGTCATTCATTATTCATTCTTGCCTCTCATTGTGGAGAAATTGAGCGTATGCACGAAAGATTGAAAAAGAAAGATCCCTTCTCCTCCAAGTTAGAACTAGCAAAACATACTAGGTTCCATTTTAGATGGTGTCATGTTACGAGGAATAAGAAGCTGAGTTAGCATTTCACCCGGCTTCACTTACTCGTAAATACCTTTGGTGAAAGGTATAAACCTATCTTCGCCACCCCCAGCTTTGAGTTAAATAGTAGGATTTGTACCTGGAAAGAAATCGTTTTTTTTATTATTAATAATAATTAATGCAATATTCACTCGAAAAAAGTAGAATTATTTTTATATTGATTAAAATTTGTTTTCAATATAGTTCCTTTTTTTTTTTCAAACGTCATATTACTGTATCCTTGATTGTTATTATTTATTTAATTTTGCCAACGTACGCCTTTGATAATGTGTTGACCGAACGAATGCTAAGGTGTACTATGACGCCTATTCTGTTCAAATCTATATGTCATTTCTGTGGGCACAAATAGCTTATATATATATATATATATATATATATATCTTCATTTGTAAATGAGTTATTACGCGACCTAAGTTTCTCCCATGTGGTATCGTCAGGCGATTTTACCGGGGTTTTTTTTGTTCTTTTTTTTATGAATGCTAGCGTAGAAAACTAGGTCGCGTAATAACTAGTTTAAAAATAAAGAATATTCAAAAGTTCTACAATATAATTGTATTGAACACTTTTTAATACAACTGTGCACGTGTCTAATTTTATAATGACCAAAATCTAAGCAATTAAACAATCAATATATATATATATATATATATATATATGCAACCAATGATGTGATGCTACGGTATCGCTGGTTGGAGAGATTCCTATACTGAAACCAATGGCCAGAGTGGTGGATACCCCCATGTAATCAACGTCTGTACATCTATAACCAAGGTGAGCCTTCATGTTGAAAGACGTTGACGAAAGATGGGCTCCCTGGGTCTAATTAGCCAAGAAATGCTACGCAGGTATAAATCTTTCACCCCTTTCACTGTCTCCTTCTCTCTTTTCCTCTCTTTCTCACCCTCTCTTTCTCACCCTCTAATTCCCACTCACCCTCTCTTTCTCACCCTCTAATTCCCACTTACTCTCTCTTTCTCACCCTCTCTTTCACTCACCCTCTAATTCCCACTCGCCCTCTAATTCTCACTCACTCTTTCTCACTCTCTCTCTGTGTCTCTTTTTCACATTCACTCTCTTTTTCACTTTCACTCTCTCTCACTCACAGGTAAATGGGGGGAATTGCTCTGATCCTAGGATCATTCCTGGTCATGACACTGATAATGAGTTTTCATTACACACACACACACACACACACACACACACAGAGAATAATGAATCTTTGTGTTACTAAAGGATATGAATATTTAAAAAAAAATTTAAATTAATACCAAAAGTCCAGATGCTGAAGAATACGCACATATATTTTTCTTGTAATTTTATCATTTTATAGCAATCCAGGTAAGTGACAGGGAATTCCCAACTGAACATGTCAATTACATCGGGGTGGGGATATCCTTCACCCTGGCCATCGACTTCTTATTTAACCTACGGGGATAAACTGTTCTTGTTTCACACATCTTCACAAGGGATATTTCGTCTAGTTCACGTGAAATAGTGCACTAAAATATTGGTTCTTGATTTTGGTGAAAGTAATTGTGAGTTCAATCCCTACGCCGAGAAATGTACTTAGACACTGTGGAAACTAGGCGAGCCATAACTGAGCAGTACTAAAATAAGAACAAGACGAGATACAGTTCGAAATTTGCTGTCGGTTACCCGGATCGACATACACTTGAAGGCCGGAGGGTGCATGGGTCAGAAAAAAAGATAAGGTCAATATTTCGCATGTAAGTATAGCAATGAAATGTTAAGCATGAGAAATTCTGAAGCTCATTAATTAACGCAATGAAATTTTGACAAATGAAAAAAATACTCTAATACAAATCCTTTATTTTGAACTATGACGTCCATGATATCAAATAACTTGCATTTACTAAGCTGAATTTTGAATTTCATGTTGTAGCTTCGATGTAATAGATTGCAATAAGACTTTGATCGGAGAGTGTTACTAATAATGAGATTAGGCATTTTCTGATATGGAATTATTCGGCATTCATTAAACAAAGTTAATTTTACCAGGGACGGTGCGGACTAACCCCCGACTGCTAAATCTTACTGGGGGCCCCAGGCAGTGCTTTGTGACCTTCGCTATCTTATCAACATATTTTTTTCTTCCTACATTCATTTATATGTTAAAAATTAAACTGAGCTCGGCATATAATTTTCGGCTGACATTAAGTGGAAATATCATATTGAATCCATCGCTTGTTAAGAAAGTTGTTTCACTGTGTCGTGCTAGATAATTTTTTTTCTCTTCTGAATCTATCGTATATGTCTAACATTCGTCCATGCTTTGAGTATTGCTGTCACATATTGGTGAGGTGCTTCTGCTGTATATGAATTTAATCGCAGTACTAGATTGGCAATAAGGTCTCATCAATTCAGAGTTGAATTGGCTAACTGTGACTGTAAGTCCTATGCTAACATTAGCTTTACTTACTCTTCTCGATTTTAGAACTCTTTCGGCTCATATGCTTTTCAACCAACTTTGATGTTAACAATTTAGATTGCATTTAAATTTATCTGCTGCTGCTTTGATTAATCTACAATGGTTCTCACTCCTCAACACATTGAGTAACTATTTCTGTCTTTAGTGAGTGTATTACCTTAAATGAGGGTGATATGATTAAAAAAAGAAAGCAGAACTGGCTATTTAACGTAATTATGGGGTCTCTTGTTATTCAAAATTGTGATTTTTTTTTTTTGCTCAGATGCTAATTCAGAAAAAAAAAACTAAAATTCACTTGTTTTTAATCCATAATGTGACATGTGTTACAATTATTATTCAATTTTCTACTTATCATTTTAATCCATAATGTGACATGTGTTACAATTATTATTCAATTTTCTACTTATCATTTTAATCCATAATGTGACATGTGTTACAATTATTATTCAATTTTCTACTTATCATTTTTAATCCATAATGTGACATGTGTTACAATTATTATTCAATTTTCTAACAAGAAAAGTCAACAGTATTTATATTATTCGGACTATTGTCCTCATCTTTGTTGCCATTTGTACGACGTTTAGGCCGTTGTACGCCCCAGCCTTCTTCGAACCGAACCCTTTATTACAATCCTTGCATAAAGCCTCCATTGGAAGTCATGAGTTATCTCCATCTATCCCAGCAAGTTACTTGTTCACCACTGCTGTAGCCTGGTATTGAACTCACAACACTTTAGGTCAAATCACAGGAACTAATCAGCGTCTGTATGGGAAGTGCCGAAGAGTCTTGGGCAATTTCCCCACTGTATTGCCGTTAAACTCACTTTAAACCTCGACCTTGTGTCACATTTGTTAGCGACGTGGGTGCACTGAAATGTACCCTTAATAAGAGACACTTTTCGCTGTTAATATCATACTGCTCGTAGCCGATCTTATGTACCCGCTTTTTAGCAAAGTAATAGGACTAATCAATTCTCAAAGTGATTAAGCATTTGCCCTTGCGCAGTCTTCTTTTAAACAAACAATACAGTTTATTTGTGTATCAAATTCTGGTGTTAACGTTTAATTGCTGAGAGTTTGTTTATTTAATAAGTTTTAGATAAGAATGGTAAAGCTCAAAGCTGTCGGCTTACGGCCTATCACGTTGAATACACCGGTTCTCGCTCGATCACCGAAGTTAAGCAACGTCGAAGCTGGTCAGTACTTAGATGGGTGACCTCTTGGGAATACCAGGTGCTGTAAGCGTATAGTGACGGATGTGCGTTGTGGTGCAGTGGATATCGACTCGGAAAGAGAAATCGGTGAGCCGAGTTCGAATTCCAGTTGAATACCCTGCATTCACTTAAGCACTGGTACCCTTGGGAAAGGTATTAATCTGTTCTTTCCCTCCAGTTTTGGGTTAAATAACAAGGGTAGGACTTGGGGACCCTGCCCTTAAAAACAAATACCAATGAATCTTTATACTCGAAAAGAAAAATGTATTACTAGACACACAACTTATATAAAAACAATAATAAATTGTTGAAAGAAAAAGGTATTACCAACAATAAATAAAGTTTAGTTGGCAATAAATGACCCACCTAGGTGTTGATTTGCCATAAAAACAAAACAAACAAACATCAAGGCTGTCGCATATTTCGAAGTCGTTCAACAGGCTTTGGTATGGCGGTTTTCTTCACAAATTGAATGTTTCTGGGCGAATTTTAAATTTTATTCAGTCTTTCTTGTGTCAGTCCGTCAGTTAAGTGTCATACCTGATACACGCTTGGGCGATCATGTCTCGAAAGAGACATGACTGACTGGACAGAAGATTATCCCGCAGTAGGTTGCCATTGCTTTCTGGGGTAGACTGGTTGCCAGCCAAAGCTATAGAACCCAATCTGTCCTATTTAATCCATAACTGGAGGGAAGAGACAGATGAATACCTTTGCCAAAGGTATTTGTGCGTAAGTGAATGTAATGAATTCAACTAGATGTGCGTTGTGGTGCAGTGGATATCGACTCGAAACGAGAAATCGGGGAGTTCGAATTCCAGCTGAATTCATTGCATTCACTTACGCGCAAATACCTTTGGGAAAGGTATTCATCTGTCTCTTCTGTCCAGTTATGGTTTAAATAACGGGACATTTTGTTCATAATTTTGATCAGACCTATCGAATCGATATTATATCAATGCCAATGACAGCTGTTTTTACCTGTTTCAACGAGAAGTCTGATATATTTGATAAGATCAAATTACTAGCTATCATCAAAAATGATATTCAATCTGTTAGGTGCGGCAAAAATAGCTTGTTAATTCCAAACCAAAACCTGCCATTTTCATGAAGAACCTTTTTTGCCTTCTGTCAATATGGTTAGCGCTAACACTTAGAATAATTCGCTGCTTTTTTTGGGTCTAACGTTTTCTATTCACTTGGAATGGAACGATTATACCGATTTAATAGGTGTGTTGTAACACCTCAACGTGGTGTACTGGTTAACAAGCTTGTTTCGCTAGAACCATTGCAACTGAGGAATGAGTTCGATCCTCACTGTGTGACTCTTATTTATATATTTTAAAGTTCTTAACAAAATCCGAATAATCTGCAATGTTGTCGGTCCTGACATGACATTTCGGCTCCAGTCACTTACTCACTGCCTTAATGTAGCTTTTCTGTGCCTTTCCTATAAATATTTTTATGATAAATATCCGGAATTCTTCACAAATTTCAGCACATGGCTAGACTGGGAGCTATATCTCACTTGACTGATAAAATTGTTATATGTAACCGTAAGTTCTATTTTAATAGTTCCTTCTCTCGCACGTCTCGCTTGTGAAACTTTCTTCCAGATATTTGCTTTCTTTTCACCTATGATCTGCAAACATCGAAATGCAACGCCAATCGTCATATTGAACCCTGTTCTTTTTATTGTCACCTCTCTTTGGTATCTTTTCCTCAGTTTCGTTTACTAACAGTAACAGCTTGCGTCTTAGTATCTTTATCGCCTTGCTTGGGAAGAAAATGATCAAAAACATGGTTTAAATCTTCAGGATACTTCTTTACTGGACGTCTCTGTTAATTTTTACGACCACATCCTGTTGAGTGTTGTCGACAGGATCCAAAGGAGAATCTGTAACGTGATTGGAGTCGAGCTGCCAGGTCGGGACCAGTCACTTTCTCATCGACAGGATGTGGCTTCTCCCTGTCTCTTCTATAAATATTTTCATGGCTTCTGCTCCGAAGAACTTAGGTCACTGCTGCCCCCTTCACAAGAATTTACTCGGGCAACAAGACTGGTATCAAGGTCCCACCCTTTTACAATTAGATCAACCAAATGCAGGCGACAATTCTACTCCATCAGTTTCTTTTCTCGCGCTTCCCGCCTGTGGAACTCCTTTCCATATACTTGCTTTACTGACGACTACAACCTCCAAGAATTTAAATGCAAAGTCAATTCCCATCTCTTATCTATTTAACTTCGCCCTTTCTACATCACCCCGTATATCTCGTTCTTTTTCTTTCTCTCTACCTACGCAACTGTCTTCACTCCTGTGTTCACATCCTTCTCTTGCTCTTTCTCTTTCACCCCCTGCAGCTGGTTCGACTTTGTCTTTATTCTTTTTCTGACTAAAACTTTAACTCTTATGTAGCCCCCTGGGGGGTACCACCTTGCTTGGTTGAAATGATTTTAAAAAAAAACAACATTGCTTTCCGTACACCATCGAAGTTAACATCATGCCTGGTCAACACCTATATAAGGGACCACTTTGAATTTTCACGTATTGTAAGGGTAGAGGTACGGGTGGTATGATGGACAATAGCTAGGAATTATTAATCCGAGAGCCGTGTTCTATTTCCTGTTGAATTCACTTACGGGTATGCACCCTTGAGAACGGTACGAATCCTTTACTATTTTCGCCCAGCTATGGATTAACATGAACTTGTAACATGAAAACCATTATTATTTTTAATTCTTACAATTTAAGCATATTTTCTTGCTTTGAATAACTTTCAAAGAGTTGAGAAGCCGTGGAAAACGAAGCAACCAATCATTTCCTGTGAATCATTTTTTGCTTTCAAAGTTTTTACCAATTTTTCCGACAATATAATTCTTCTCGGTCTGATGTAAATCAGTTTAAAGAAAGCATAATTTAATTTAATAATTTGGCACTTTAAAAATGAAAGTTTATGACAAAAATGCCTTCCGTTTTTGTTACTCATGCGTCGGAATTTTTTTTTTTTTTTTTTTGTTGTTTTTAGTCGCCAGGTCGACGTAGACTTGACTGTTGCCGCCAGGTCGACGTAGACTTGGTCGACGTAGACTTGACTGTTGTCGCCAGGTCGACGTAGACTTGACTGTTGTCGCCAGGTCGACGTAGACTTGACTGTTGTCGCCAGGTCGACGTAGACTTGACTGTTGTCGCCAGGTCGACGTAGACTTGACTGTTGTCGCCAGGTCGACGTAGTATCCAGCGTAAATTTAATCTTATTTTTTTTTCTATTCATACTATTTGCATTGTTTGAACTGTTGTCCTCATCTTTATTGTTAGATTCACGTCTTTTCGGTCGTTGTATGAACATGCCTTCTGCAGATGGTTTTTAGCCAAACAGTGTAAATCGTATAAATACCTCATCTCAGAGATATATATACATATATTCATTTATTTTGCAGATTTCAGGGAAACCGCTTTCGTGTACGCCATTACGGCAGCCGGTGTCACCTATTCAGTAACACAAGCCTGCAGTGCTGGCACCCTGCTGCAGTGCACTTGTGACCGCAACCATATTCGTGATAAATCGACCGACGGCCAGTGGTCTTGGGGCGGCTGTGGGGATGACGTCAATTTTGGTTATCTGAAATCTAAAGAATTCATGGACGCTCGTAAGAAAAGGCGTTGTGATATCACCACTAAAATACGAATGCATAACAACGAAGCCGGAAGACTGGTGAGTATCAATTTTTTAAAAAAATCAATATTCACCAAATATAAGGCCCAAGAGCCACTTAAAGTAGAGAGAAAGAAGTGAAATTCTTGGGGTTATGCAGAAAAGATAAATGCTAATTCTAGATTTGACTCAGTTGGAAATATAAGACTTCGGAAACCAAATCCTGAACCAGAAACAAGTGCTAGACCTATGCTCATGCTTGCGTAACTAATCGACGCTAGAGACTTACATTCACGCGTTTTGTTTTGGATTCGCTTTTGCATGTTTGCGAAGCAAAGTTTGTAATTCGATTTTTTCCTAACAAAATCAATGAGTCAGTGCTTATCATTTGAATTTTAAATCTAGATCTTTTGTTCGCTACACATTTCAGCAAGTTGATTTCAGTAAAAGCTCTGAATTGCTTCTAGAAATGTATAGCAATTGCAGACCACCAGTCACCATAATCTTTTGTTGATGCAACTTCAGCTTTGGGAAATGTTTAAGGGACTCATTATAATCAAACCATTGACTTGATTGCTTACGGTTACCATAAAGGATCCACTTTTTATTCCAAGTGACTATTCTGTCAAGAAAGGGTCATTAGTGTTACGCTGAAGGAGCATCGAGCACTCTTCAAAGCGCCTAAATTTTTGATTTTCATTGAGATGATGAGAAAATCATTTATCGAGCTTTTATACCTTAGCGATACTCTGCAAATGGCATGAGACTGTTGCATGAGACGTCTGAGACACTTTGACGTGGTTTTCGATCAAGAATTTGCAAATGTTCGTTGTCAAGACTTCCTCTACCTTAATTTTCAAGGCTCTCATCACCAGCACAAATTTAGGGAACCCCCTTCGCAATGTCCGATCAGATATGGACAATCTCCTCATGTTCTGCTAATATTATCAGAAGTTTTTTTGTTTTTTTTTTTCAATTGGAATAGATAGACAACTATCGCCCGGTTCACACTTCACCCACTTCTATTGAACAGGTGCAGAGGCTCATCCCTTGTTCCCTGTTTAGGATGTGGTTTCCGGCGATCTTTTCACTCTTACGTAGCCCCCTGCGCATCAGTGGCGTTACCGCCTTGCTTGGGGTGATATGATTAAAAAAAAGTTTGGAAGGCACTTTAGCCAAGTTTTTACTCATGCATGAAAAGTAAACAAATATCACATTTTGTCTTGTTCATAATTAAGGCCTTTTATACTTGAAGAATATTTCTGTCCAAAATAAGTTAAAATTACTAAAAAGCACACATTCATTATTATGTATGACAAAAGTCACCTAATATATATACCGTAAATCGGATGTTAAAATGGCTTTTCCAAATACAAAAATATGGCCGCTCGAAGTTTTGTAACAATCTCATGTATTTAGTTATACCACATCCAACATAACAACATAGATCTTATTACATAGAAAACGCAAGGGCCTAGCTTTATGTACCAATCAGTCAATTAAGTGCCATACGTGATACACGGTAGGGAGATCATGTCTTTTTGATCCAAAAATGACGAGGCAGATTTTCTCGTAGTAGGTTGACATTTCTTTCTGCAGTAGACTGTTTGCTATAGAATCCTATCTCTCGTGCTGTTTAACCCATAGATGGAAGGAGAACTGATTGATTCATACCTTTTCCTAAGGGTTTTTGCGCGAAAGTGAATGCGACGAATTCAACTGAAATTTAAATTTCGCGTTCCGATTTCTCATTCCGAGTTGATATCCTTTTCACCAACTCCAGACATAAGAGGACCTAGCCCAGAATAACCGTGTATATGCTTGGTTGTTATTTTTGGGACACGTTCAACGTGCCTTTCTACTTGGAATATGTTTACAACAACGCTTATCGCTCTTGGTGGGCTTGAAGCGGATTTTTATTGAAAAAATTATAACACTCTGGAGGTTAACATATATTGAATATTGTTACTTTAAGCTAAATCAGTTATTTGTGTGTGTGTCTGTGAAAAGTTTACAGATGTAAGAATGAGCCCGTTGCGAAATGCAAAATTTTAGCAGAAAACCCAGCCTAATCGGTTTATATATTCATTCTCATAAGCCCCAAAGATCAGATGTTATATGTTTATTATATAGAAATTATATTTAAGCCTAACAACCACGCCTTATGCTTACAAAGTGACGGTTGGCAGGACCTAATATGAATTGCCTGAAGGAAAAATCTGATTAAGCACTTCCTAGATTTAAATACCTGGGAAATATTCTGACAGGGCGGGGAATGTGACATTGAGATCTGAAGGCGTATTGGCATGGCCAAGGATGCATTTCAAAGGCTAAGCATAGTATTGAGTGACAAGAAGATTTCATTGGAAAACCTGCTGTTCGTCTCAGTTTTTTCGACAGGCTCCAAAGGAGAATCTGTAACGTGATTGATCCCGACCTGGCAGCACGACTCCAACTATTCTATAAATATTTTCATTGCTTCTACTCTGATGAACTTAGGTCACTGGTGCCCCTTCCACAAGAATTTACTCGTGCAACCAGACTGGCAACACGGTCCAACCCATTTACAGTTAGATCAACCAAATGCAGGCGACAGTACTACTCCAGGAGCTTCTTTTCTCCCTTCCATATACTTGCTTTCCTAACGGCTACTATCTCTAGGAATTTAAATGCAAAGTCAATTCCCATGTCTTATCCACAGCCCTTTCCACGTCACTCTCACCGACGTGTTGTGGCTTCCCTCTGTCTTTTCTACAAATGTTTTTATGGCAACTGATCTGGAGAGCTTTTATTGTCCTGGTACTCAGGATGTGCGTTGTGGTCCAGTGGATATCGGCTCGGAACGAGAAATCGGGGAGCCGAGTTCAAATTCCAGTTGAATCCATTGTATTCACTTACACGCAAATACCCTTGGGAAAGGTATTAATCCGTCTCTTCCTTCCAGGTATGGGTTAAATAGCAGGACAGATTGGGTTCTATAGCCATGGTCGGCAACCAGTCTACCGCAGAAAGCAATGGCAACCTACTGCGGGATAATCTTCTGCCCAGTCAGTCATGTCACTTTCGAGACATGATCGCCCAAGTGTGTATCACGTATGGCACTTAACTGACTCAGTTCACGTGAATTGAAGCGTGCTACTAGATTGTCATGTAGGTTTCACCTTATTTTTACTATTGAAATAATTAAATGTAACAGTCAATTGTACTCCAACGGTTTATTTACTCACACTTCCCGCCTATAGAGATTCCCTTTCATTTACTTGCTTACCTGATAGTTACAATCTCCAAAAATTTAGATGCAACGTCAATTTTCATCTTTTCTTATTTCTTTAATACCTTATCTTTTTCTCTTACCGAAACTCCCTGCGAATAAGTGATACCCCAGGCAAGGCGGGAGCATGTTGTGTCGTGGCTCGTACCATATGAAATCTAGTCGCCCGGATGTATAAAAGAATGTGTGTTTAGCACTGGAAGTTGTCATTATCACAGACTTCGTGAAGTAACACCTACTGCTGTGAGAGACTGTAAATATTGTATCCAGAACTACCCTACAAACGCGGGTGTCCCTCAAGGCTCTATCCTAGGTCCTACGCTCTTTCTGATCTACATCAATGATCTCCACGATGCCATAACATCCCAAGTAGGCATTTTACTCTCGCCTCGATCAAAAATCTGGTGTGGGCGAAAAGGCGAACCTCGCTGCCGAGATTGAAAAGGACCTCCAATCCGTGGTGGATTAGGGTAAGAAATAACTCGTAAATTTCAATTCTTCCAAAACGAAGCTGCTATCAATTAACCACCATAGACGACCACACCTACCTCCCATTAGCATGGAACAGGCTTGCCTACCAGAGAGTAAAACGCTACGCCTGCTTGGCCTGACACTCTCAACGGACCTCAAGTGGAATGACTATATCGAATCCATTGCTAAATCCACTGCTATGAAAGTCGGTTCACTGTGCAGGGCCCGGAAGTTCTTCCCGTCTGAATCTATCCTGCGACCTTGTATTGAATACTGCTGCCACATCTGGTCGGGTGCCCTTGCTATTCTCCTCGGAGTTCTTGACAAAATACAACGGAGAATCTGTAATGTGATCGATACCGACTTGGCTGACCGCCTGCAGTCACTCTCTCACCGGCGTGACGTGGCTTCCCTTTGCCTCTTCTATAAATATTTTCACGGCTTCTGTTCCGATGAACTTAGATCACTGGTGCCCCCTAGGTACGAATTTGCACGATATACTGGATTAGCAACTAGGTCCCACCATTTTACATTGAAACCGATAAAATGTAACCTCAATTTCTACTCCAACAGCTTCTTTCCTCGCACTTCCCGCCTGTGGAATTCCCTTCCACATGCTTGCTTCCCCGAAGCTACAACCTCCAGGAGTTTAAATGTAAGGTCAAGACACCTCCTAACACACTAACTCGCACCCATTCTCTCAAACACTCTTCCTATATACCTCCTTACTCGTCTATCACCATCCTTCTGACATTTCATATATCCAATCGCTCTCTCAGCACCTTCCCCTATGTAACCCCCTGCGCTATAGTGGTAATGGAATGCCTTGCTTGGGGTGAAATGAAAAAAAAAACCTTTAGGTTTTACCACTCTGGTAAAAAAGTAATTTATGTACATTCCACTGTGTATCTCTTCATTCCACTATAGAACAGGGTAAAATGGTTAAAAAAAAAAAGTTACCACACCTAGGCAAATTGTCCAAATTGCCATTTCGGAATATTGATTTTTACGTGTTCGCTGGTCCTGGGTATGACAGTAGACTGCATCCGGCAGCAAGGCCTCTAATTGGGAGGTTGAGAAGCATGGAATCACCACTTAAATGATGTCGTTCCCATGTCCATTCTGAACCGGAGTGGTAGCACCCGTTAGGGTCCGAGCTATGGGTAAATAGTTACCCCCCCCCCAAAGTGGGGTCAAAACACTATGAAAGTATAAAAATAAACTTGTATAGAAATATATACATTTTTGAAAGAAAAAATATTATTCTCAGCTAAACTGTTTTTCTAGTTTTGTTGTAAAAAATTTGTTTTCTAAAATAAAGATTAATAAAAACAAAAAAAAATTCATTAACGTCTGACTAAACCTTTTCGCGAAAACCGAACATTATAAAAAGAAAAAGAATACCTTAACCCCCCCCCCCCCCCCCACCTTTTTGACATTAAATAACCCACTGAGGTTGATATGTCGTTAAACAAAACTTTAAAACTCTACGTGATGGCCTCTCATCAAGATCTATTTGTTTCGGATTAAAGTAATATTCGGTGAGAGTTTGAATTTGTATTATTTGTGAAAGAACAATGCAGAATTCTTCACTTTTGTGTCGAAGGATGTGTGTGTAAATGTTTCGGTTGCAAGATATCAAGAACGAATTTTTTTTCTTCCAGTTCTAAGATATAATTAATAAGATTTGTTTTCTTTTATTTTCCCAGGCTGTGAAAAATTACATGAGACGCGTGTGCAAGTGTCACGGATTATCTGGATCCTGTACTTTACAAACCTGTTGGAGAAAGATGCCACTTTTCCGCCATGTTGGAAACAGGCTGAAAGAGAAATTTAAAGGTGCTGCAAAAGTAATAATCTCCAACGATGGCTTGCACGTTATACCCGAGGGCGACACCATCAAGAAACCTGACGTGACAGACTTAATCTATTCGGAGAACTCTCCAGACTTTTGCCGTCCAAGTCGCAAAGCGGGATCCCTAGGCACGAAAGGTCGAATATGTGACATAAACTCAAAGGACGTTGGCGGTTGCGAAGTCCTTTGTTGTAACCGGGGTTACAAGAAAGGCTTTGTTACTCTGCGAGAAAACTGCAAATGTCGATTCATTTGGTGCTGTGACGTCATCTGCCAGGAATGCATCCACAATAAAACTGTTTACACGTGTTTATGACGGCAATGGTCACGTGACGTCAGCGAATGAAATGCCGTCTGCGTTTGCAGTCGAAACGAGACAAAGGGAAGTGGGGTGCTAAGAATGCTTTCCAACAGCCATTTTGAAAAGATAATTTGGTCTTTTTTTCAGAACAACAATAAAGAAAAAAATCTGCTGGTATTCAACTGGCATAATCTGTCTATTCTCTTTGGTGTTATATAAATCAGTACAGAAACTTGTGTTGAAATTTTGGCAAAAGAATTAAAGTACACACTTACAATGTAAAAGAAAAGTATAATATATACAAGCTAATAATTTTCATTATTAGCAAGAAGAAATAAATAGATCAATCTTGGATGGAAAAAAGAAAGCCACGAATCACCGAACGTGGATGACCTTAAGCGGCAGTTGATACAATTCGGTTTAGTTTCGTCTATTACAAACTCCAAGAAAGGAAGAAAAAACACATCGTATAATAATTGTACTTGTCCTGTCTTTAGTTCGCACGGCCGTTACGTCCTGCTAATACTTAATAAAAAAATATGGACTATTCCGTTTTGATCTTGTCTTTTCACAAGACATCTCAAAGACACTATTTAGTTTCAGTGAAAGACAGAAAAAAAAACTGTTTAACGTTGAATACCTCATAAATAATGGACTATTTCATTTTGATTGATTGCAAAGATAAGACATATACTTGGTTTCAGTGAGAAGACAGAAGTGATTAACGTCTGTTTCAATGAAACGGAAACTTTAAAATCTCTTCATTTGTATCTCCTTACTTAGGATAAGACTAGCATTCAATTTATGATTGTTATTGCAATATTTTGTTAAAGTTGTTAAGCTCAAATATTTAATGATGCAACAGGGGATATTTTATAGTCGTAGAACTCAGCAGCTTATTCAAACATTGTTTCATAAGAAATTTAAACTAGGAAAACCATGAAATTTTCACGGGTTAAAATTATCATTTTTTTTTTTTTTTTTCAATTTTCTTTTCGTCTTTTTTTTTTTAGTTATGAAGATGCAGGTTAGGGCTAATAACAGATTCTTCCTTACATTTTACTAAGAATTTTTAAATATATTGCAGAAGCACCAGACCAGATGTGGCAGCAATAGTCAAAGCATTGAAGAATGAAAGGCTTGTAAATATGTAAGAAAGATTATGGCGAGAAAAAAATTCTTCAGCATGACAAAAATTTATAATCTACAATAAATGCTTGACATTAATTTAAGAATTTAGAACGAGAGCCAGTTCAGGAGCAAGTTTGTTAAGGACTATAGGAAAGTTTTAATCAAGTCAACATATTTTCTGAGAATCCAGTTTACTGATGATAGCAGAAATCACGGACGGAGTTATATACATATACTTCAATAGCGACTCAGTGTAAGATCAAAGATATTTCAGATGAATCAAGAATAGAATGTAAACATAATTTACAAGCAAAACTTGCTGCATTATCAGCAGAAGATTCTAAAACCTCAAATTGAGTGAAGGAAGGAATAGAAAACTTATTTAGCACATTCTTACAGAGCCACCTGTACTCACGATAATCAAACTTGTTAAAATGGGACACTGTGTAGTATATATTAGCTAAACAAAATGTCCCTCTTTAAGGAGACATTTACAATTATTGAAAGGAGACACGAATAGAAGTTTGTTGTGATTGAAACCATCAGGCCTGGGAAAATGGATTTATGAAGTAAATTAGTAACGGAATTGACTGGTGTAAACAAAGAATAATATTTTGTTGTCGCCTAATATTTGTGAGAACATCAGTGCTGTCTTTAACACATGAAGAAATATCTACAGCACAATTCTCAATAGGAAGGTCAAGAACATCAATTCAAAGGGCGTCTTGAATTAACGAAATAAATCTCAAAGACTAAGCTGGTATCATACAGAATTCTCGGGAATAGGAATTTATCAAATCTAAACTTATTTATAAATGGAACTTTGTGTCTGTGTCTGTTACCTATAGACTCCAAAACGGCTGAACCGATTATCTTGAAATTTTACAGTTGTACTATAAGCGTCTGCCAGAGTTTTTAGCTAGGTTTGGTGCCGAGGTACCCCCCGCCCGATAAATATCGAAGAAATCGGGTTATAGAAGGAGTGGTCCGATTTTAATAAAATTTAATATACTCAGAAGTTTCAAGGTTGCAGTTTTTACAATAGTGCAGAAAATCGATAATATATAAAAGGCAAGATGTTTGTGTGTGTGTGTCTGTTTATCTGTGTGTATTTCTTCAGCCCTTTTATTTTAGGTTTTGCTTCGAGTTTAGCTCTAATTAGGTATAATTGTAGTTGTTAGTCTCAGCCATGATACCATTTACTCAGAGGACTTATTTAGCCTTAAAAATTCAGTTTACGACGAAAACACGTATTTAATATCAATACCAGGAAATCCGAATTTGACTTACATCCATTCATTTTTCTTTCAGTCTACGGTTTCGCTTTAACTGGAAACAACTATTGCTTGTTAGTTTTTTCGTGTCAACGTCCAAAGAGTCTAATCTCCAGGACCATGGATTAGTTTTTAAAGCTTTTATTACGCCGGACTATACTGCTAGTATTCTAATAACTCAAAAGAAATATCAGCTACTACAGCGTGATCAGTATTACCAAGGGTATCGTTGTTATGCTCTGTAAGAGCTAAATGAGGAAGTAAGATCAAATTTATTAGGGAAACGAATAAAAAAATCCGTTATTTGAACGACGGAAAAATTGAATGTCTGAATATCAGTAGCATCAGAATGCTTAAACCACTTGACGTGATAAGCATTGGAATCACAAAACAAAAATATTCGCAGATGAATGTAAAGAGACAAAGACATTTCTACATTTGTTTAGTAGATTAGTTTTGAAGGAGAGCGATAATGGAGAAAGAGTTAGTTAAACAAGTGCAATGAAGTCGAAAGACCATGAAAGAATCTTCCGTTGGCTAAAACAATTCTCATGCGACTGAAAATATAACAACCGAAGTTAGGAATATGCATTTTCGGCAAAAATGAACAAAACCTGGAACAGAATTTATTGGTAAAAAATAGAATTTCAGTTTTGTAAAGGGGGACATATATAGAGACCGTTTCCCAATTTCATTAAGGAAGAATAATTAATTTAAATTGAATATTGAAGATGAAACATCAAAGGTGAAAATAATTGCTGTAATGAATATGCATACATCTTCGTTCTCCTCACAGTAATCTGATTGGCTGGTGTCAGCTATAAATACTGACTACGACGAGTACCAGTCAATTACGGCTACTTGCTAAATTGTCCTACTCGGTCACATTTGTCAAAAATACTTAGCTACTTCGAATAATATCTTCCTTTTCCGGGACATATCAGTAATAAATAACGTCGAAAATTAATTTTTCTTTCTTTCTCTTGTTCGTGTTATAGTGTTGTCGTTTATTTTCTTTGCTTTTTATTTCCCTAAGTAGACTTTGACTATTTCATTTATTTATTTTTACTAAAACCGACAGTGTCTTTGATATAATTTTTCTTTCATCTTTTCGCACAATCAAAACGGAATGTTTCAGAATTTATCTTAAGCAACGGCAGAACGTAGAAAATAATTCTTAATGTAATTTTTACGAAGAGTTTTATTTTATTAGAATATTATGTTATTTTGTTTTTCAAATTAAATATAATAATTTGGCAGTTATCAAAATATGCCCCCACCACCACAATAAAGTCGACAAGTGTATCAAATAGTTTTTTTTTCTTCTTCCATCTTTTCTCAAAATTCAAACTTGAGTTGATCATTATTTATCTGAGGCAGTGGCAATTCGTAACGCCAGTGCTGAATGACTAAGGAACTGAGTGAGGGAATTATGATTTTTTTCGATCAAAATTCCAGATTTTTCATCAAGGAATAAAAGAATTGGTTCCAGACTGGGCTTTTGTCATTTTTCTGTTTTTTTTTTTGTTTTTTTAAGTGATCAGTTTAATGTCATTCCTTTTCGCTAAGATAAATTTCCTTACCGAAATATATATTGTTATTAGCCAGAAATAACCAGTCCTATTTTCAGATATTTTTACGAGCGTTCCTGTTTTGCGTTGAATATTAAACTATTAAAAGTATTTTAGAAGTATCTCTGCACTTCATATAAAAATCCTGTGTGTTCTGAGAGAATCCGATAACTATTCAGTTTTTTTTTTTTTTTTGTATCAGAATTAGGAAAAAGAAATATTTATAGTAAGAGGCGAAATGCAGACAGGATGTCCTAGAAATTCCGTCGGGAATTAAAGTTGTAGAAATTTGAATATGTTTTAGTATTCAAAAATAGGCTAACATAGAAAATGCAAGCAATGGAAACGTATTCCATTTAATCTTGGAAAATGATACGGTTTCAATATCTTTTCTTTTTACGTTACACAGAAGCAAAAAACTTCAGTAGCGTACGCGATAAG
>JBBBDQ010001682.1:1110000-1145312 GCA_037127315.1 Ascarosepion bandense
AATATATATATATATTTAAATATATATATATATATAAATATATATACACTTATTAAAAAATAATGTTCAAACTAATCATTTCAGATTGTCAGTTGCGTATAACCAAATGTCATTAATATTCGTTGATTTCCGGAACATGTTTACGTTTGTTGATATTACGATACATTTCATGTTTTTCCCATGATGGATCGAAAATTGTGTTATATAGGCTTGATAGAATCCTCGTTTACATTGGAGGGTATTCTTGGTCGAGAATTCTAATACGTTAGCATATCAAACCTATCTAGATAGGAGTAGCACGTTCCAATCCTGCCGAATGGCAAACATTTTCCCAATAAAAATTTATCGTTAATAATAAGGCCGGTAGAAACAAATATACGGTACTGTTTCATTAAAACCAGAATATCTAATTATATTCGAGTATCGATTAAAAATAATGTTCAAACAATTCATATATATATATATATATAGAATTATTATATATATATATATATATAGATATTATATATATATAGATATTATATATATATATATTATATATATACAGATATTATATATATATATATAGATATTATATATATATATAGATATTATATATATATATAGATATTATATATATATATAGATATTATATATATATATATAGATATTATATATATAGATATTATATAGATATATATATAGATATTATATAGATATATATATAGATATTATATAGATATATATATAGATATTATATAGATATAGATATTATATATATAGATATAGATATTATATATATAGATATAGATATTATATATATATATATATAGATATATATATATATATATATATATATTATATATATATATATATATATATATATATATATATATATTATATATATATATATATAGATTATATATATATATATATAGATATTATATATATATATAGATTATATATATATATAGATATTATATATATATATATAGATATTATATATATATATAGATATATATAGATATTATATATATATATAGATATATATAGATATTATATATATATATATAGATATTATATATATATATAGATATATAGATATTATATATATATATAATATGGTAGAGTGGCTTCTCGTGTATATCCTTTGTTTGTGAAATACATGACTGATTTTCAGGTGAACCTTTTATTTCTGGAAATTTCCAAATAATCGTCGATGATCTGACCAATGTTAAATAAAAGTAGATATAACTTTAGATATGATTTGTAGAACTGGTACAATCTTCTAAAGATTAAATGAAATTTTGTTCAACGAATTTTTTTTCAGGTTACCTACATCGCTATGTTCTCGAGGAAGTCATTAGACTGTGCTGGATTAATATCTATACGCTTCCTGTACGCTTATATATTTTGGTTACTTGTATGCAATTGGAATCTCGTTTCGCATCGCCGAAAATATTTCAGTCAAGTACTTTTGTTAGGATACTACCATCTCGAATATTTATATATATATATATATATATATATATATATATAGAAAAGACTGACGGAGTATACGACAATGAAATGAGTGCGACCATCCATCTCAAGCCAGAACGCCAGAAATATCTTTGGAAGCCAGCCAAAAAATCAATAGCAGCTGAACGACCACTATTAAATATGCCAATATCAGATTTTTACAGAATTGTGACCAGATTTGGTTGAGTTATAAATAAAGCAGCAGGTATCAGAATCACATCAGCTTATAACCAAACGGCCAGAAGGTCTGAGTGTTCATAAAAAAGAATTCCCATTAAGTTAACCTTTCTAAGATGGATAGATGTGATGTATTGAGTAAATAAAAACTTAATTATCACCCTTATCCCATTACCTTACTAACCAGTCAGAAGAGCAATAAAACTTCACTGTCTCAGTTATGTTCACTTTTCGTAATGGGGTCTGGATATATCCCAGATACCGCACTGGGGCCGCTTGTGACACAAGGGCAGTTTTTAAAGTGAGACTTTACTTTAAAACATAAAAATTAAAATGAAATATGGTTCATATTTCACATCATGCCTTTTCAAATGTCTTATTTGAAGAAAAATATTCACTCAGTAACATTTTAATCCTTAATAAATTACTTTTATTCGGTTATAAAAAAAAAGGTCCTTCCGGGTTATCTCTCAGTCAATTATGTACAAAACATTTGATGTACCAAAAACTTAACTAATTTTGTGTAAAGATTCAACATAAAACATGAACATGACACAATTTGGGTATTTGGTGGAATGTGTCGTGAGACAAGAGAATGTTTCTCGTATACAATACCAAACCGGTGTGCAACAACATTGCAAAACAAGCAGTCGGTTTGACCTGGCTCCACAGTAATCACAGGCGGGGGAGGGCCTACAACCAAGTGAGGAATGATTTTACCCATCTCACTGTGAATCACGTCTTGAAGTCTATTGATCCACAAACTGGAACCCACACAGAACGAATGTGGAGGGCCGCCAAGTTCAGGAATAAGCGAGAGAACGGCACTCATTTATTCCGACTTAAAGAGCGAATTCAAATTTGTTGTACATAATTGGCGAGGAGATATCCCGGAATTACCAAAAAAATCTTGTTTTTATGTTGGTGATTTTTCTCGGCGCTCAGTTGGCGGCGTTGGATTGTCCTGCATTGACACATCACACTGCCAGGCTATTAATACACCGGTTCTCGCTCGATCACCGAAGTTAAGCAACTTTGAGCCTGACCGCTTGGGAATACCAGGTACTGTAAGCGTTTATGGACGGATGTCCGTTGTGGTGCGGTGGATATCGACTCGGAAAGAGAAATCGGTGAGCCGAGTTCGAATTCCAGTTGAATACCCTGCATTCACTTAAACACCGGTACCCTTGGGAAAGGTATTAACCCGTTCCTTCCCTTCAGTTATGCGCTAAACTTGGGGACTCTGCCCTTAAAACATCCCAAATGAATATTGCAAAACAATAAAACAAATCAAAACTATTTCCAGCATTAAATGACCTAATGAAGGTTGATACGCTGGTTAAATGAACCAACCAACCAGAATTAAAAAAAAAAAAAAAAAAAAAAAAAATAGCATAACTTTTTGAAAAGAATTCGCGAAAAATAAACGCAAATTGCCAGATTATCAACTTTGCTTGTCGATTCCATTATTTGAATTGTTAACCAGTAAGACACCACGATATATTCAGGTAGTTGGCGATGATTGCTCTCCACAACTTCCTGTCCTTTGTAGGTGTAAATTTTGACTTTTGGTGATCTCTTAAAACCCTGTTCCACCATCCATTTCATCACGCTCGCTAGGTAGGTTTTGCATTGTTTTCCTCTGTCTCTTGCCTTCACTGTCCAGTGAGTATCGGATTTTCCAAGCCCTCTTTCTTCATTATGTGACTTAGCCATTTCAAGTCTTTATGGTTCCATTTTCTCGATAACATCGTTGTCGCTTGCATGTTCAGGCCATGGTATCCTCAGCATCTTTCTCTAGAACTACATTTCTGTTGCATCAAGTCTCTTCTGTGCGTAGATTGATCAAGATTCCATCGTAAGAAGGAAATGAGATCTTTTTTTTTAAAGGTAAGGTCCACCATATACAAGGCCCAAGAGCAACTCGAAGTAAACGTTTACACTAAACGGCAGTTTGTATGGCGAGAAGCGTGGGTCGGGAATAACAGTTACATACTTGAAATAAGGGTGTGTGTTGTGGTGCAGTGGATATCCTCTCTTCCCCCCAGTTATGGGTTACATAATAGGACAGATTGAGTTATATAGCCTTGCTGGTAACCAGTCTACCGCAGAAAACAATGACAACCTACTGCGGGATAATCCTCTTCCCAAAGTAGTGGGATTGGCTAGCTAATAATAATTAGCATATATATATATATATATATATATATATATATATATATATGTATATGTATGTGTGTGTGTGTGTGTGTGTGTGACCTTTCTGATTAGAGTACAATTAAACAATATTTCTCAGAAAAACATAAACATATAGGTAATATCAGACAGATTTTAGTCAACAATACAATAATCCTCACTCATACACACAGTAAAAAGAACCTTCAGATAGTGGAGGCCATCTACATTAAATCAAAACAACCAACACTTAATAAAACCAAGTTTAAATCTGGTCATAACACATTACATTGCATTTGAATACATGGTTCTGTTGTCATTTTGCGCTATCACGCGGTTTGGCGTCATCGAACCGCATTGCAAATTTGCGAACTGCGTTTGTTATTTTTGCTAAGTATTGCCGTTGCCTAGCGGAGTTTTATGCCAACACAAAATAAACTCGTCGGTGATGGTGGATGTTATTGCGTTACCGTCTTACTAACCTCTCTGAAGATGACTCATGTGAGCCGAAAGCTTAGAACCAAATTAATAAAATATTATCCAAATGTTGGAAAATTTTTGTCTTTATTTTCAACTGAAATTAAAGCAAAAATACGACGTTTAGAACGGCTCATGATTAAACATAATAGATATTCATTGTCTCTTATATTTAAGAGTATATGCTTAGAAAATTATTTTGGCTGCAATTTCCCGGACGAGCCGTTAGGCGAAACCGTGGTCGGTTGTTGGCTCTTGCTTAGAGTTCTGTCTTTGTTTGCTCTACTTTGGTATTGAGCGCTTTAGTGTTAGGGTTTTCGTCTTGGTTTTTTTTTTCTTTCCTACAAGTGCTTGACTTTTTGTTCATGTACTTCGTTTGTTTCTTTATTACTTCCCCTTATTTTCCCTCCGAGTGTTATACAAGACGATTTAAATTATAGCTTGATAAATAGTAGTTTTACTATTGGTATTGTTGTTGCTATAGTTAATATATATAATAATATAAAATATATAATATATATATAATATAATATATATAATATATACAATATAATATATACAATATATACAATATAATATAATATAATATATACAATATATATAATATATACAATATAATATATACAATATATATATAATATAATATATACAATATATATACAATATAATATATACAATATATATACAATATAATATATACAATATATATATATAATATAATATATACAATATATATATAATATAATATATACAATATATATATAATATAATATAATATAATATATATATATATATATATATATATTAGAGAGAGAGAGAGAGACAGACAGACAGACAGACATATGGTGCGATGGATAAAATGTCTAAATTATGAAAATAACATTGACAATACATTTGAAAAAGTTGTTTATCAAAATTACACAAAAATATCTTGTAGAAACTAAAGATTAAATTTATTCAAGATAATCACCATTGGCTTCAACAACGGCCTCCAAACGACTTCGGAATCTCCTGCAACTCTTCTGGGCAGTCTTGTTCAAGTTGGTGAACGATGGCATAATCCTTGCATTCAGTTCATTTCAGATGTTCCAAGGAGTTTTGTTGGTTTCGCTCAAACGTCTCCCGCGCATAATAATGAAGTGGGTTGGAGTCTGGGTAATTACGTGGCCAGATTGAAATGGGTGATGTGCTTGCAGAAATTGTCTGACAGCCCTAACTGGGTTCTCCTGCTTGTGTGAGATAGAGTCCTGTTTCCAGGGTCTTTCAGCAGCCACCCTCTTGACCCAAGGCAGCGCTACTTCATAGCTGCCTGATATAGGCCCTCCGTGGCAGCATATCGTCACCACTAATAGTGATTCCTCTAAACACCATAATGTTCACTAGACGTATCATCTATCTCTTTCCGAATCTTCCGCACTCTCCCCAGATTTCGGACACTCAATCATTCTGAAATTTTCGTGTTAGATCGCCCGGCGCGAATGCCAAGCAGTACAGACTTTCAAATTCTAGCGGGGTGAATTGGGTCATGGTGCTCCTCTTCCCCCAACAGGCGATGCCCAACTGACCGTAATATACAACGAGCATGGGCGAAATTAATGTAAAATGGCGACAATTTACCAAACGTGCCCTATATCTATCGGACACGGAAAATTTAATTCATTTTTTTTTTTTCCAGCGTTCTTTTATTTTTCCTTTTGGCGGGAGTGAAGAGAGTACAAAACTGTCCACATCGGCCATTGTCCGAATTTTTTATCTTATTTTCTTGAAAATGGCAAAAGAAGCGATTGACTTTTTTCATTACTGAATCAATCTAATTTAGTTTCCGTTATCGGCACAGAAAATGGTATCTTCTGGCCGGGTTCAAACTCTAACCTAGTCTGTTTCGCTCACTTTCGTTTTGAAAATGGCATAAATTTATTTAAAAAGTTGAGCATAGATTCATTTCCTTTGGATGAACACCAAGATGATGATGATGACAACAACACCAACACCATCAATTTAATTCATCTTTTTTAATCGTATCACCATGAGCATGGCGGTAACACCACTGATTTGCAGGGGGCTACATAAGAGTAAAAACATTAGATAGAAGAAAGTGAAGAGAAAGACGAACCAGTTAGAAAGGAGCAGGAGAAGGATGGGAATACAGGTGTGATGACAGTTGCAAAGGTAGAAAGGAAAATATATACAGGGTGATGTAGAAAAACTAGAGTCTAGTGGTTAAGAGATGAGTATTGACATTGCATTTAAATTCCTGGAGGTTGTAGCCGTCAGGAAACCAAGAATATGGAAGCGAGTTCCACAGGCGGGAAGTGCGAGAAAAGAAGCTGCAGGAGTAGAGCTGTCGTCTGCATTTGGTTGATCTCACTGTGAATAGGTGAGACCCAGTGGCCAGTCTGGTTGCACGAGTAAACACCTGTTGCAGAGGAACCAGTGACTTAAGTTCGTCGGAGCAGAAGCTATGAAGGTATTTATAGAACTGGCAAAGGGAAGCCATGAGATGTGGATTGCGGCTCGGATTTAGAAACAGCCGAGTTCGAATCCCACTCGCGTTCATTACATTCAATTAATTGCTAATACACTTGGGAAAGTTATGAATACAATTCTTTTTAATTGTGCTTGTAAGAAAGTACAGTAGAGCAATTAATTGTGGTACAGATTGAATAATCGGAAAACCGATGTCGCATTCCAGTCGAGTTCATTACATTCACTTACGTCCTCAGACGCCCTGGGAAAGGTATAATACAGCTATTTATTATTATAGTGTGGTTATTAGAATGGATGATCGAGGAATCGAAGAACAGAGTTTGAATTCTAGTCGAGTTCATTACATTCACTTACGTGCTAATAGTCTTTGAACGGTATGAATTCATCTCTTCTCAGCTATGGGTAAACAGAACAAACTGGGTCCTATAGCCTTTGCTGGCGACCAGTCTAGGAGAATGAAAACTGAACTCAAAACTATATGTAGCATTACATGTAGCACATATTCTGCAGCTAAGGAATGGATCGCTCGCATTGTGTCGATGATCCTGACTTCAGTCGATTACTATTTTTTATTTTAGCTTTGATTGGTGAACCGGTGCAGAAGGAAAACTGAATTGAAAACCAACCTGAAAATGTCAGCTTATCTCGTCCTTGGTGCATTGCGGATGTGCCTTGTGGAAATCGTGGAGCCGAGTTCGAATTCCAGTTGAATTTCTTTCATTCACTTACGCGCAAATACCCTTGGGAAAGGTATTAATCCGTCTCTTCTTCCCAGTTATGGGTTAAATAATAGAACAGATTGGGGTCTATAGCCTTGGCTGGCAACCAGTCTACCGCAGAAAGTGATGGCAACCTACTGCAGGATAATCTTCTGCCCAGTCAGTCATGTCTCTTTCAAAACATGATCGCCCAAAGTGTGTATCAAGTATGGCACTTAACTGACTGACATACATTCACTGCTGCTACGGCTGCAATTCATATGGTGATTTTCTAAACGCAGCGTATATGTGGCACAAGGCCGAAAGAAATGGGACACCTAGTGAGGATGGAACTCACTACTCAATTGTAATGATTCCAACAAGATTACACCTCCTCGAAGTACCCCGCTGCTACGACTACAATTCATGATACTTCGTTGACTTTAATGGGCTACGGAGATCGTGATTAGGACAATTCAAGTAGTTTGAATGATGGGATATGTGCAGTAGTTCTTAGATAAGCTCTGGATGTTTCGTTCTTCTCAACAAAAAATAAAATAAAGAATTAACTCCGATTCGGTGGCTTCCAAAGATTCCTAGAGATTTTTCTGTGTGTCTGAAATCAACAAGTTTAAAAATAATTCAATGAAACATTTCCGGGAAGGATCTAGCTGTTTAATATTCACGAAAAGTTATCCAGAGCAATGGAACCTGAACTTATGTTTAGATTTATGGACACATCATAGTGAAAATATTGGTTCCCGTACAATCACCGAAGTTAAGCAACGTTGTGTGCGGTCAGTACCTCTGTAAGTGGCCGCTTTTGTGCTGTAAGCTTGAATGCGTGGATGGTGTAAAAGATAATGGTTGGAATAGAATTGGGAAATATGACTTCTCCCCCACCTACGGGTTAATTAGTAATAATATTACTAAAGCATTATTTACGAACAATTCTCATAATCTTAAAATAGTTTCTGGCTTTAAATAACCTGCAAAGGGTTGATAAGCCGTAGAAAATAAATAATTCAATGAATCAAAGTCGTCACATACGGAACTTACAATTTTTTTTTTAGTCTTTTAAATTTTGAAATCATTTTTCCCGGATGGCCATCAGCTCCCTCGTTACGTTGTCCTTAATATAGCCCATTGTCTGTCAGCAACAATTCAGGGTAACTTGACGTGATGTAATGGTTAGCAAGCTTGTCTCGCTAGAACCTATAAGAATTGAGTAGCGAGTTCGATCCTCACGGAGTGCGCTATAACATTGGCCTTGTGCCACTCCTAAGCTGTGGTAAGAAAATCAGCTTTCAGCAGCGATTTTTAGAAAGACCAGAAATCGTAAATAACCAAGTTTGGTCAGTAGTCGGAGTCACAGAGATTTTGCTAAAAACTTTTATAAAATGTGATGAATGTTCAAACAAAATGTATTCAGAATGACGGGGTACTTTTTAGGCAGTCATTTTTATCATCATCTCAAATCACTCGGTTAGCTCAAAATTTTCTTGTGGTCCAAAAACAAACAAACAAACAAAAAAAAAAATTCCGAAGGCAATTCCTATCCACCCCCCGATTGGTGTCGTCGGGCATGTAATGAGCATTATTTGCGGAAACACAGCCGCGCTAAAAAACAAATTCACAATACCATGACAATTTTCTTATCTACCCGTATATACCCTTATGAAGTCGGGGGGTCTTTCATTAACTCTGACCTTGCGTGAAATTTATTCTTTTGGGTGGATGGGGTGGGTGGGGGTCAATACATCTATTTTTCTTGAGAGGGTAGAGTTATCTACCCTAGACCATTCTCGGTGGGATCATTTCATAAACATTTAGCCAGGGTACTTTGACATGGGGTTTAATGGTATATGAGCTATAGTTAATCATCATTATGATGTAGCATGTTCGATCCTCTTTGGGCACCTTCTATTTTGGTCTTAACGAAGTGAGCTAAGGTTAATATTTTACGGCGCATAGGATAATAAACGAGCTCCTCGAGTTGATCATTACTAAGGAATAAGGAGTTTGATCCTCACAGTGTGCCAGTAAATACAACCTTGGCCCAAACTAAGTTTTAATAAAGTATAATCTTTTTTTAGCCATTTTATGGGAGATGCGCAGCAATTAAAGGACTAAGCTGCATCCCCTTTTCGGTAATGTTTTATATAGCGTACCAAACGAGGAAGACTATAAGTGAAGGAAAGTATGGGAAAAAAAGGGGGAAATAGTTGTAAAAAACAAAAAACAAAAAAAAACAACTTATGCTTAATAGCAAGAAAAGTCCAAAATGCATGTTACAAATTAAAGATGCACAAAATAAATAAATAAATAAATAAATAAAATAAAAAGCTAGAACAGAAATTCGAATATCTACGAATTATTTTAGAAAACAGGAACATTAAACACAGTTCAGTGGAATAGATAAAGTGATGTAATGAATATGCATACACATTGGTCCCCACCCCCTCACAGTAATGATTGGTTGGTGTCAGCCATAAATAGAGACTAAGGCAGGGACACCTAGGACTACGCCTAATGGAATGCATATTGACTACACCTACACCTCAGCATACTGCATACGACTATTAATCCATTATGGCGACTTGCTAGATTGTCCTACCCGGTTACATTGCCAAAACCACTTGGCTACTTCGAATATATTATATATATTATATATATATATATATATATATATATTAGTCATCCACATACAAATCTGTTTCGCTGTATCACAGCTCATCAGTGCGGTTAGACACATCCACTTGCTTCTGGATAGAAACTCGACCGATTTGGTGTCAGTCAGAGTCGCTACTCCCTAAGCCATAGGCGCATGGAATCAGAAAAGGGAAATTTTAACGTGTTGTATAGAAGCAGTGTATACACATGCCAGCCACAGAAAGAACTCAATTCATTTCTGAAGAGTCACGCATATAGCTGAAGTGGAAACTTTTTAAAATATTATTCTCCAGAGAAGCATAATATATAATCATACTCTTCCTTTCCTAGATATCATATTACACAAAAATAACAAGAAACTTAATTTTGACGTCTACAGAAAAGCTACCAACAAAAACGACCTGATAAATTTTTATCCCAACCACTCTTCCATAATCAAATCTGGCATTATTATAGGTTTCTTTTTAAGAGCACTAAGAATATGCAGCTCCCAGTATTTAACAAAAAAAAAAAAAAAAAAAAAAAAAAAAAAAAAAGAAAAATACATAGAAAACACATTCAGAAACTTCAATTACCCATATCACTTTATTCACAATGCAAAAAGAAAGGCACATAATATATACACTCACAACAAAAGAAACACTGTTAACACTAACAATCTAAACAATAACAAATACATCATACTACCAACCAACTCCATTGCATCTAATATCCAAAACAATCTATCTCATATAAAAAAAAACACACATATAGTAACAACTACCTCGAAAACTATTATGGACATTATCAGATCTAAAAATAACCGAAATCATAATGATAAACAAGCAGGTGTATACGGGATAAACTGCCGGGATTGTTCCTTCATGTAAAAAAACGTATTTTTTTTTTTTTTTTAATCATATCACCCCAAACAATGCGATAATGCCACTGATGTGCAGGGGGGCTACGTAAGAGTAAAAAGAATGGAAAAGAGAAAGCCGGAAACCACATCCTAAACAGGAAACAAGGGATGAGCCTCTTCACCTGTGAACACAAAAGATGTATCCCTAATGATAATCTAACAAATGCATTAGTGATTCACAGAAATCACTAATATATATATATATATTCCTTTCTGGGACATATCAGAAAGATACCTTACAAATGTTAAAAGTATATGATGAAGAGACTTGAGACAATAGAAACAAAGAGTGTCCTGAACTACGATTTAATATCAATTCTCGTACCTGGTAGTGAATGCTGGAAAATCTCCCAGGTGAAGAAGAGACTTGAGCCAACAGAAACAAAGAAAAGTGGATTAAACTGCTATATCATATCAATCCTTCTATATGGCCGTGAATGTTAGATAATCTTCTCAGATGAAGAGGAAATTTAACTTTAAGCAACAGAAATTAGGTTCTACACACTACTATAGCATATGAACAACCACGAAGTTATAGGAAAATAAAATATAACATGTGCTCACGATCAGAAAGGGACAAATGACATTTCCGAGTCACAGAAAAAAGTAATAAAACTTGGATATTGTTACCCCCAAAGTCAAACTGGCCATTGGAAATAGCGAGCAGCTTAACTATCGCACAAAACACATTCATGGGAGGTATGACATGGTACAAACCTTACAGAAGAAATTGCGGAGAGCAATAATCACCCATGTTCACGGGAAACGTTCGTCCTAAAAGAAGAATTTTAAGAAAATTTATAAATCCAGTCACTACTCACATGTAGACATACCGAAAACCCTCATTAAAGTGGCCTTATGTCAAACCTAGCATCATAGATATAAATTAGTAAATACACTCATGTTTGATTGACTACAAATGAGCAAAACTTTCGCCCAAGCTAAATACTTGCAGGTAAGAAATCACCACTGTCAAGGTTAACAACATGGAAACAGCTTTATTTACTAGCATGGAAGAAATAATTGTTGGTGAATATTTTAACCAAGTACTCACCCAATCACTTCGTTATACATGCGTACAAAATTATCTAAACTTATTTATGAATGGAACTTTGTCTCTGTGTGTGCGTGTGTGTGTGTGCGTGCGTTACCTTTAGACTCCGAAACGGCTGAACCGATTTTCTTGTAAATTTACACAGTTGTACTATAAGCGTCTGCGAGTGTTCTTAGCTAGGTTTTGTGTCGAGGTGCGCCTGATAAATATCGAAAATCGATAATCGAAAAAATCGGGTTAAAGAAGGAGTGGTCCGATTTTAATCAAATTTGATACACTCATAGACAAAGACATAAGAAACGATATTCAGAAGTTTCAAGGTTGCAGTTATTACAATAGTGCAGAAAATCGATAATTATATATATATATATATATATATATATATATATATAAAGCAAGATGTTTGCGTGTGTGTGTTTATCTGCCTGCCTGTATTTTTTCAGCCTTTTTTTTTAGTTTTTGCTTCGGGTTTGGCTCTAAGTAGGTATAATTGTAGTTCTTAGTCTCAGCCATGATACTATTTACTCAGAGGACTTATTTAGCCTTCAAAATTCAGTTTACGACGAAAACACTTATTTAATATCAATACCAGGAAATCCAAATTTGACTTACATCCATTCATTTTTCTTTCAGTCTACGGTTTCACTTTAACTGGGAACAACTATTGCATTTTAATCTTTCGTGCCAACGTCCAAAGAGTCTGATCTCCAGTACCATGGATTAGTTTTAAAGCTTTCATTACACCCGAGCAACGCCGGGCTATACTGCTAGTTTTAATATAAGAAAATTGTAGGAAATATGTTACTTTATGCCTCAAATACTTTCTGGGTTAAAATAACCTGCAAAGGGTTGAAAAGACGTAAAAAAATGATTGAATTAACGAAAATTGTCATCTTGGAAACTTTTTCCAGTCTTAAATTTGGAAATCTTTTTTCCGGATCGCCTTGCTAGCAATAATAAAAATGCACAAAGTGACATGTTGGTTCATGCCTTCCAAACATTTCAGACAGCAGTTACGGAGTTCTTACATATTCAAGCAAAGTTCAATTGCCCTATTTAAGAAGTGCATATCTTGTTCAGATTTCTCGAAGACCATATCTGTTTTCGTATCCGAAGCCTAAAGCAATTTTTAAAAAATGATGAGTTATCTACGTGCCGTATCCTTTCAGTGCGTAGACAATCATGGCCCTGAACCACTTCCTGTCCTTTTAATATATTTTGTCTTGTTATTTCGACCAAACTGCTCTGCCATCTGTTTAAGCTCATCAAGTCACACGATGTTTTCCCTTATATCTCCTTCTGTTCGTCATGTGAGTAGCAGATTCTTTAAGCCCTCCTTCCTCATTGCCTGACCCAGAAATTTTAACTGTCTTTTTCTGATAAGTCTAAGTTTCCTTTTCATTTTCTCAAAAATCGTGTTGTCCACATGTCCAGTCCAAGGTATCCTCAGCATCCTTCTGTAGAACCACGTTTCTGTTGCTTCGAGACTATCTTTGAGAAAACGGTACAGCATTCGCTGTCATAAGGGAGGTCAGCTATCACACAAGTCCTGTATTCTTTATTTCCAACGAAATCTTCCTGTGTCTTAATACCTAGTTTTCGAAATGCATTCTGGGCCATGATAATATACCTTTGGATCTCAGTGTCACACTTTCCGTCCTCTGTCAGAACACTTCTTAGGTATTTAAATTTGTGTCAGTCAGTTAAGTGCCATACGTGATAGACGCTTTGGGCGATCATGTCTCGAAAGAGACATGACTGACTGGGCAGAAGATGATCCCGCAGTAGGTTGCCATTGCTTTCTGCGGTAGACTGGCGAATTATGTTATTATATTATTAAGTAGTAATTAGTGGAGGATTAGTTTATTACTTCATGACAATAGAAAACCGATCCCCCAATTGATGCCCAGTGGAAGCTTTAATTGTCTTTCCAACTAATTAGTCAGTGCCATACATGATACACGCTTTGGGCGATCATGTATCGAAAGAGACATGACTTCCTGGGCAGATGATTTTTCCCTCAGTAGGTTGCCATTGCTTTCTGCGGTAGACTGGTTGTCAGTTAAGGCTATAGAACTCAATCTGTCCTGTTATTTTACGCATAACTGGAGGGAAGAGACGGATTAATACCTTTCCCAAGGGTATTTGCTTGATTTTAGTATCCTCGACCTGTAATTAGCATTTTGAGTTCCTCTTTTTGCTAATGAACATGCTTTCTTGAAGTTTAAATTTAGTCTTTCGAGGAATTCTGTCATATAGGAGGATAGATATCGCGTAACAGTCCAAAACACTGTTTTCAACGATATTTTCCTGTCTCAATACGGTATTCAGCTAAGAGATTATTTTTTATTCCACTAAATGGTATATAGAGCACGTCATATACCTCCTGCATATCTTCTGGAAATCCGTCCTACATAATTTATAAGACATTAGCTAGATGAAGACATTGTCACGAATATCTTATTAATTGGGAGGTATATACGAGACGTGCTTCTGTCACCTTGTATACTAGTGTCTTTAAATATCTTTATCTACGTCTGCAATCCTGTGGATTCGAGTGCCATATATATATATATATATATATATATATATATATATATATAATACTATACGTACCAACAATAAAGTAGCACTAATAAAGAATAAAGTCAGAAAAATACTAACGCTAACAAATCAGTAACGTAAATCGTCAACAACCCAACGAGGACTACCACGTGGGTTAAAGGGGGAAAAAAAGAAAGAAACAAAGCCCAATAACAATAAGTCAAGAGCGTGTTTGAAAGAAAAAACTCCAAGACGAAAACCTTAACAAAAAAGAGCTCAATACGAAAGTACGAAAGTAGAGCAAAAATACAATAAACTAAATCTATAAGTGAGCCAAAAAGTCGACCGCGGATCGTCAGGACATGACTAACAAATTCCTGATGATCCGTTGAGTGAAACCGCGGTCGACGTTTGGCTCACTTATAGATTTAGTTTATTGTATTATATATATGGCACTCGAATGGACAGGATTGCAGACGTAGA
Organism: Ascarosepion bandense; assembly: GCA_037127315.1. NCBI lineage: Eukaryota > Metazoa > Mollusca > Cephalopoda > Sepiida > Sepiidae > Ascarosepion > Ascarosepion bandense. The sequence continues at coordinate 1,125,170 of JBBBDQ010001682.1, forward strand.
TATATATATATATATATATATATATATATGTTACCCCGCCTCCACCTAAATTCATGAAATTTCAAGAAATTAAATTCTAGAGGCAAACATGGCTTCCTTAGTGAGTTTGCACGACTCATCGGCGAATGTAAATCATGTATTATTTTTTAAAACCATTTCGCCCCTTTTACGAAAAAATCTACTCCGAATAGTAGAATTAAAAAATTGCAATAAAACTTACATTATTTAATTAAATAACTTTTAATTGCTTTAATAAATATAAATGTCAGTCTGAAGAAAAAGCTTTTTTTCGATTAATAATGAAATTTTACTTCATTTGCTTTTTAATTATAATTTATAAAGTTTCAAAAATATTTTAAAAATATTTCCAAGACTTTTATACGTTATGCCGAGAGGTTATAGAGTGAATAGAAATCATCTAGCCATTGTATCTTTCAGATATTTTGTGTGTGTGTGTGTGTGTGTGTGTGTGTGTGTGTGTGTGTGTGCATATTTGAAGAGTCTTATGGCAATTTCTTTGCGTAGATTAAAAGGTCATGTGTTCAGGCTTTTTTCCCCTTACAGGAAAACTTTTGTACAAATAAATCACTCATCTCGCATCTGTCAACACATTTTAATTATGGTGGAAAGATTAAAAAGGTCAGTGTTTAAAAAGCTTTATTATAAATTTCCTGTTATAAATCAGATTAATTTAACATTAAATTTACTAACGGTCCAAAAATAAATGTGTCACAGATGTATATTTTATTTATGCAAGATTTTTAAAACCGAGAATTAACTTTTGTTTACAAATGTCTCAATCGCTGAAAAAAGGCCGAAAAATTACAAAATCTCAGAATTTTATATTTCAATCTATGTAATTTCTGTTTGAAATTCACTACAGTATTATAGTAAATTTAATCGTTTAGCTTTCAATTAAAATTAAAAATTTCAAAACTTTATTTTAAAAAATTCAATTTAAACGTTAGTTATCGAAAATGAGTGGCGGTACCTAACACACACGTTTGTGTTATATTCAGTATAAAAAATACGTCTATCGACATAGAATATTGTATATAATTAAATATACACATTGAATATATACAGTGATTGATCGAATAATCGATAAATAGATGGTTAGATAAGAAACTAGATCGTTTTATAGATGTATATAAATACAAAGTAAAGAGTTTAAGGGAATATAAAAATGGCTAAATATCATAAATGGCTCACTCTAAGGGAGATAACTGATTTATTTTAAATACACAAGCTGATGAACAATTAATGTTTTGCACGAATTCAACTAGTCACTGTCTCTTGACTGCTCCGAAAAGCAAGACCCAAGAAAAATATTTGGAAAACGCATTTAGAGTTACCTCCCTTACATCGCCTGGCATTTCGGTTGTTTTGTTATTTTCCTTTTTTGTTCGAAAGTTCAAGTGTTGCAGCGCTAAAAGTTTACTTAAACGCCTCGGAGACAGGACCGGATAGGGAATGTTTGAGAGACGTACACTAGATACAGTGGATATCGTCTCGGAGCGAGAAGCCGGTGAGCCCAGTTCGAATTCCAGTTGAATCCATTGTATTCACTTACGCGCAAATACCCTTGGGAAAGGTATTAAACCCTGTAGGGCCATTCGTATCATATTTGATACAGTATTTCCCTATAGGAAACCCTAAAAACTTTGGTATTTCCCTATAAGGAAACATTTGGTATTTCCCTATAAGGAAACATTTGGTATTTCCCTATAAGGAAACATTTGGTATTTCCCTATAAGGAAACATTTGGTATTTCCCTATAAGGAAACATTTGGTATTCATTGACTGAGCAGTCAGTACTGCTTTCATTTGAAATTTATAAAATATTTCTCTTAAAAAATTTTTCAGGAAAATATTTCTTTCAAGGCTTGTTTTCATACTGTATCAAATATGATACGAATGGCCCTAGAGGGTTAATCCGTCTGAAAGCAATGGCAACCTACTGCGGGATAATCTTCTGCCCAGTCAGTCATGTCTCTTTCGAGACATTATCGCCCAAGTGTGTATCACGTATGGCACTCAACTAACTGACTGACACTAATGAAATTCCCCTTTCTCAGATGTAGCTCGCCCGCAGTCGTCATGATTTTTTTAAATTCATATTTTACCGATATTTCACTTCAAGCTATGTAGCTTGAAGTGAAAAGGTATTACAAACTAATTAAAATCGAGTAGCTATCTTGTTTATCAATAAAAAATAATTAGTAAATACTATTTTACTATTTATTGCAAACCAAGTTAGCACATGTCAACACAACCTGAGTAAAGAAAGATTTATAAAAAAAAAAAAAAAAAAAAAGCATTATAACAAAAAATAAGTCATTTTGATATAATTTCAGTTTATGAAATTATTTACAAGTTACATGATCTAGAAAATTAAAAGCAATTATAAAAGTAACGAGGGTTGACGTTGTGTAAGTATTTGATAAATTCGACTTAGCGTCTGCATTTTGTGCATTTTCTGCACGAACTCGACGGGAGTTGCACTCAGATGAAGATCAAATTTTAGAACGCTAATGACACCTTGAAACTTTTCAGAAAGCCAAAATTAGGGGTAGAAAAATATATATTATCACCGCACAAAGTCAGGGATCAGTTTATGTATTGATTATAATATATAATCGATCACCCCACTTTATATTATCTATATATGTTGCCCCTCCCCACCCTAATCCAATAGAGACATTCTACATTGTTATCTATATCTATGAAAGTGACGAGGGTGGACGTTGTGTAAGTATTTGTTTGTTTGATTCGAGTTAGTGTCTGCATTTTACAGTTTAGATCAACAGGAGTTGCACTCAGATGTAGATCAAAATTTTAGAATGCTAACGATACCTTGAAATTTTTCAGAAAGCCAAAATTAGGGGTAAATATATATATATATTATCACCCCACAAAGTCAGGGATCAGTTTATCTATTGATTATAATATAGAATCGATCATCACCCTCTGTATTATCTATATATGTTGCCTCTCCCTCTTCCACCCTAATCCAATAGAGACATTCTATTTTTCTTGTACCCCCCTCGCCTGCGCACCAGTGACAGTACTGCCTTGCTTAGAATGAAACGATTATAAAAAAATAATTTTTTTTTTTATTTCGGAAGTCAGCCGATTGTGCTTCCTTGGTTTCGACCTTTCGGTATCTTCAAGCTATCAACTGATCATCCCACGTTTTTTCAAACTTTCAGAACGCATAACTGAAAGTTTAAAATAGAGAGGAACTGATCAAGAATTGTAAACATTTCTATCGCGTTTGTACGAACCTAAAATATATTTGCTTATATGATTACATACATTATTTTGGATCTTTCATTAAGCAACCTCTCTGGTTCTGGAAACGATACTATGGCTAATTTTTCTTGACACAATCTGCAGACATCACCACCGTTGCCAGGTTTGGGTTTTTAATATGCATCAAATTACATAAGGTTCTTCGCCATTTTTTAAAAAACATTTTCACACGTGATTAACTAGTTTGGTACAATTTGTAAGGCTTTCCAGCATGAATGTAGACTAGTAATTATACTAACGTTTTTTTAAATTTCCTTTAGTACATCCAATGTATATTTTTCACTACCCATCTATATTTTGTACTACTGCTTTATGAATAACTCCGTCAAGTGTGTATTTGTTTGTCTCTTCAGTTACATTTTCCATTAACGATATTTTGCTGCACGAAATTTTTTAAATTCTTGACGTTTTACTTCTTTATTTCATCTTCTAAATCTAAACTTATTTATCAATGGAACTTTGTGTGTGTGTGTGTGTGACTTATAGACTCCGAAACGGCTGAACTGATTTTCTTGAAAATTTACACACTTGTACTACAAGCGTCTGCGAGTGTTCTTAGCTAGGTTTTGTGTCGAGGTACTCCCGATAAATATCGAAAATTGATAATCGAAAAAGGAGTGTTCCGATTTTAATCAAATTTTATACACTCATAGACAAAGACATAAGAAACGATATTCAGAAGTTTCAAGGTTGCAGTTCATACAATAGTGCAGAAAATCGATAATATATATATATATATATATATATATATATATATATATATAAGGCAAGATATTTGTGTGTGTGTCTGTTTATCTGCCTGTATGTCTATTTTTTTCAGCCCTTTTATTCTAGTGTTTGCTTTGGGTTTGGCTCTAAGTCGGTATAATTGTAGTTCTAAGTCTCAGCCATTTTTTTTTTTAATCATGTCACCCCGAGCAAGGCGGTAACGCCACTGATGCGCAGGGGGCTACGTAAGAGTGAAAATATTGGAAAAGAGAAAGCCGGAAACCACATCCTAAACAGGGAACAAGGCATGAGCCTCTTCACCTGGATACCATTTACTCAGTACTTATTTAGCCTTCAAAATTCAGTTTACGAAGAAAAAAAAACTTATTTGATATCGATACCAGGAAATCAAAATTTGACTTACATCCATTCATTTTTCTTTCAGTCTAGGGTTTCACTTTAACTGGAAACAACTATTGCTTTTAGTCTTTCGTGCCAACGTCCAAAGAGTCTGAGCTCCAGGACCATGGATTAGTTTTAAAGCATTCATTACACCCGAGCAACGCTGGACTATATTGCTAGTTGAAAATACAGCTGGAATTTATTTTGACTAATATTTCTATTGAATATTTGATGTAATTTTAAATTTTAGAAACTGCTTATTAATTCAAAAAACTACCCTTATTTTGAACTATTTCTAAATTAAAAAGTCGGTTGAAACCGTTTCGTTTATTTTGTTCAACCTTCTATAGGTTTTTAAAGCCAGAAATTATTTTAGATTGTGAGATTCTTTGAGATACAATTTCATGACAATTGACCCATAACTAGGGTGGGGGAGAAGTGGATTCATAAATTTCCAAGAATATTTGCGGGAAAGTAAATATACCGATCCTAACCGACAATTCCAATTCCAAACTTATCCACTACACCACCTTCTCATCCAAGTTTACACCCAACTGGTATTCCTAAATAGTCACCTATCTAATTACTAACCAAGCTCTACATTGCTTAACTTCAGTGATCATATTGAAAGTATTTCAGCCAGAATCAGGAAATGATAAAAGCATTTTTTTAGTCCTTTCATCCCAAGGAAGGCATTAAAGCGACTAAGCCGCAATGTGTTATTGGGTTAAAAAAAGCATTTAAGAGACGACAATAAAAGAACGGATATAAGAGAAAATAACATTTGATATTGTCGTTATATTTCTGTAGATTAAAGTTGACTGGAAAGCAAGAAGATGGAAGTGTATTTTACAGGCGAGACGTGCGAGAGAAGAAACTTACAGTTACATCTAGTCTTTGAATCCTTAGATGTATTTTTCTTTAATATACCCTCTTGAATAGGTGCCGGAGGGAGTTGTCAGTGATGTAAATTGACTTGGTTCATCAGGGAGTTTCGGGTCTTTCAATAACGTACACCCATCACCAAGTCGATCTAATCAGGGTAGATAAAGCACTGATTTTCCCCTCCGAATATTTATTTGCAGTAAATTCAAAGTGTGGCATACGACCAAAGTAGGGAAGGGTTGAGGACGGTCTTCACTTTATCCTATACCTAGCTAATCACATTCATGACCCAGTCACTCTTAATGTTTTACCACAAAAACTCGTCCATCATTTTACAATACTACATATACCATCATCTTCACAGGGAGACCTAAAAAAAAAAAAAAAAAAAAAAAAAAATGGCAACACACCCATGAGAAAAATGTTTATACATTAATTTCATAATATAAAAATATTCTGATACGAAAATGATAAGGGGAGAGGGATGAATAAGCCAAAAATCAAAATAAAATAAATATTCAAACTAAAATGAAGTGGTCTTAGTAAGGCTCGTCCACCCCACAAAAATTCAGAGTGGCTGCTGTATTCAATATCTACTTGCATTAAAAAATACAAATTGTGACAAGAATGAAAAGTGGGTGGGTAGAGGATGGTACTCACTAAATATCCTATCTCTAGCTAAACACTATCACGACCCTATCACTCATTAACAATTTGTACATTCACCACAAGAACCCATTCATCACCTCCGAATCCTTCACTTATCACAATACCACATATTTACAAGGGGCACCTGAAAAAGAGGTGAAACAAACCCATAGCATTAAAATGCATTTGTATACAGTAATATATATTTAAAAAATTAATGAAAAATGAAATGAGGGAAGTGGAATGAAATACCCAAAACGAACGAAAAAATACAACAATTTTTAAACTAAAATGAACAATGTTAGTAAGACCCGTCCATCCGACAAAAAAAGAGTGGCTACTGTATTCCACTAATCGGCGAAATCCAGTAGCACACTCGCTAAGAGAGAGGGAAAAAATAATGGAACTAGAAAAAAAAAAAAAAAAAAAAAAAAAAAAAAAGACTGACCCAGTCATGATGAAAAAGTGGACTCAAAAACAAACTGGAGTGGTTGGGAGATTTCGACTGGGTTCCTAAAAGAGAAAACCGGAAACGACCTAGGAAAAATATTTACTTACATTAAAAGGTACACAAAAGACATTTAATTTAACCAGAAAAGGGTTTGCAGGAAACCGACCCGTTGTGATATCTTCTATTTGCACTGTCCCTTCAGGACGTAAGCGATCATGTCTTTCCACATTTCCCTATCCTGGGGGCTCTGAGCACGCCTTCTCCTGTTATACCATGCAACCCTCGTTCCATCACCCACCTGATTAGGTCCTTCAAATATGTTATCCGTTGCTTTCCCCTGTCTCTTTTTCCCCCTCTATCTGGCCTGTTAGTATTAGGTTCTCCAAGCCCTCCTTTCTCATTGCATGTCCCAGGAATTTCCTGATGCTCAATAATAATTTCCCTTTTGTTTCCATCATTTTCAAGACCTCATCATTGCTCACATGCTTGGTTCATGATATCCACAGCATCCTTCTGTAGAACCACATTTCAGTTGCTTCAAGTTTTTCCTTCATCTTTGATGATATTGTCCAGCATTCACTGCCATATTGAAGGACGGACAGCACGTAGCAACCCAGTACTCTCTTCTTTGTTTATAGCGAAATTGTCCTGTTTCTTAATACCTTACTCAACTTCCGGAATGCTTTCTTTGCCATGCCAATTCGCCTTCGGATCTCTGTGTTGCACTTTCCGTCCTCTGTTATAACGCTTCCCAGGTATTTAAATTTTGGTACCTGCTTGATTCTGGTAACCCCGACCTGTATTTGGCATTTTGAGCTGCCCTTTTTACTGATGACCATGCATTCGGTTTTCTTGCAGTTTATTTCTAGTCCTTTCTTGTTACTTTCCTCAGCTACCTTCTGTAGGAGGTCTTGTAATTTTCTTTCTGTGTCTGCTATCAGCACTGTATTATCTGCGTACCTTAGGTTGTTTAAATTGTGATCTATTACGAATCCATGCATAACTTCTAGGGTCCTCAAAATATTCTCGCTGTACAAGTTGAACAGATCCGGTAAACAGACACGTTGTGATATGAGAGACTTAAAAATCAAGCTGGCCTCATTCACACAAACCAGTCTTGCTACATTTACCCACCATTCGCTGAAATCTGTCGATATCTGATTTTCATTTAAACCAAGGTAAGACAGAAGACAAACAAAAAGAATTCAACGAACAACAATGAAGACAAAAATATACAAAGAGGTCTACGAGGTTCAAAATAACGTACTTACAAATGCCGTTCTCAAAATCAAAAAAATTAATAACCGCCGATAACACTCCCAGGCTTCCCCCTCCTGAATAAACTTATTCAGTACACTGAATAAACCTTGACCACGTCTTCCGCGCGCTTGATTGGATATTCGAAACAACCAATCCACTGCGTGAACTGATCTTAAATGTCCTACGGCAGGTTAGGCTTATTTTTTTTTCTTTTTGGGGTGTGCAGCAGCTTCATTGGATGACTCAAGAGGCAATTCTTAATTTTAACCCCCATATTATTAGCCAAACGAGGTTAGGTGATTTAATTAATTTTGGTTTGATTTGTAGTTATAAAATCTACAATTTAAAACGATTATCGATAAAAAAAAACAACTAACTACACTATATATAAAGTACAATGGCGAAAAGTTCAAAATAATTGTGTGAAAAGGGTAAATTTCGAAAAAAAAAATGTTTTCACACATTTCATGCTTATAACTATTTTTTAAAAAAGTATGAATTTAAGACTAAACGCCTTCTGACGTATATCGCGTTTAAAACCACAAACGCAAAAACGCAAGTCAAATTAAATATAACGTAGAAATATATACAACTTTACAAATAGGATATTTTACAAACTGAGCTGAGATATTGATGGACTGTTCCTTTTTAATTCAAGTCGCGTATTTCGACAAATTGTTACTTATATTATTTCGACAATAAAATTATTTACACTCCTCCTTTCCAATTATTTTAAACTATTTTGTTCCAAGGACTATTTCATTTAATCCATAACGATTTTGCTGTCTTTTCTGCTGTGTCAATTATCGTTCGGATTGCCTTTTTTTTTTTTTTAAATCTCCTAAGCCAATATCAGTTAGGACTTTGTAACAAAGCCTGTTGTGCTAAATTCAATTGGTAGGCTGCTTGCTTTCTACTCGTAAGTAATTCATATTTTAATCTTTTCAGTTTGTCGGCTTCTTCTGCGTGTTCTTCCCAAAACACTGTCAATTCCCACATTATTACTTTCTTTATTTTGTTTCAGAAAAATATATCTGGGGTTAATGAAATTTAAACAATGGGGTCAAGGAATTTTAGTCTTCTCCCTAAGTCTGCCTTTAATTCCCAGTTCGTTGCCATAGATAAAATATTTACTGTGTCAGTTAAGTGCCATACGTGATACACGCTTTGTGCGATCATGTCTCGAAAGAGACATGACTGACTACTAGGCAGAAGATTATCCCGCAGTAGGTTGCCATTGCTTTCTGTGGTAGACTTGTTGCAATCCAAGGCTATATAACACAATCTGTCCTATTATTTAACCCATAACTGGAGGAAAGAGATTAATGCCTTTTCCAAGGGTATTTGTGCGTAAGTGAATGCAAGGAATTCAACTGGAATTCGAACTCGACATCCCGATTTGTCGTTCCGAGTCGATATCCACTGCACCACAACTTATATATATATATATATATATATATATATATATATATATATATATATATATATATATATCCCCGATTGTATGTAGAACGGAGAAAGAATATTTACAACGCCCAAAATATTTCCCGTCTTTAAGCAGGGTCTCTATAATTAATGTAGATTTGTATATTCAATCTTTATTATGGATTTAGGGAATAAATTATTCTATTAAATTTTTAATTTCTACTTAGCACCCAGTTTGGAAGCTAATTTTTTCGTTAAATTTTTTAACCTTAAATTACTCATCTTGTACTCCGGTGGTTGTGCATGTTAGTGTCTGTTTTTTTTTTATAAGGGAACAAAGCATACTGATTGACCTTTGGAGTTTCGAGGAAGTGGTGTGTGTATTGAGTTTGTTTGATATCTTTTAGGATTTCTTAGATGAGTAGGTTAGGGGAGGGATGTTTATTCAGTGAATATTGTTGCATTTAGGTAGAGTTTTTATAAATAATCTAGATTTGTATCTTTAAACTTAATTTTGGATTTTGAAGATTGATTTTTACATTCAAATTTTAGTTTGATCACAGTTTGGGAACCGATTTTTTTCTATTAGATTTCACATTTTAATTAGATCATCGTTTGGGTTAATGTTTAATGTAAGGGGTACATATTAAAGATTTTTTTTTTTCGATAGGTAAGCAGGTACTAAGTGCGTAATAAGCAGAATTTTATGTAGAAGGAGAAATTGATTGTCTGTATTTAAGGTAATATGCGAATAGGTAATAGTTTTTGTTAGTATTAGTTGAATTTAATGTGTGTATTAAAGTTTATATAATATAATTATGGGTAATAAACTTAGGCTAGAATTTAGTAGGTTGGTTTCTTCTATGGAATCTCGAATTTTGTTTTTATATAGAAAGAAATTCTAATCTAATTATGGATATTAGATAGTTTTTAAATTTTTAGATATTTTAGGGAAATTTTTCAAGGGAGATCCTAGTTCTGGCTTTTGTAGCGTTTTTTAGCATGATTGTAATGTTAGTTCTGTAATGTGTTTGCAGTTTACTGTGGTTTCATGCCTCTGGTTTAAAAGCTTGTTACTATTCATATATTTAAGGATTTCAATTTTCTCATGTAAACACAGGAAACATGGTTCTTTTATAGATTTAGCTGTTCTTGCTAGTTTGAGGATTTTCCATTTACCTTTAGGTGTTTTATTTTCGTCTTCTAACTTCCAAAAGTATTGGGAGAGTGATGTCATGTTTTGCTTTTCTTTGTTATTAAAGGATGAGATGTGATTGTAAAATCTCATTTTAAATACGTTCATTGTATTTCCGATATATATTTTTTCATCTTTAGGATTCTCCATAGGTGAGATGAACGCATATATATCAGGGATTTCGTTAGGCATTTATTGGCCATAAATGACTGCTGAGCAACAATTTTAGCTACCCACACCACTCCCTTCAAAACCTCAACGATCAATACGCTTGACCTGTTCACCTATCACTAACCCCAACCACCACCCTAACACAACTAACCAAATATAAGAAAAGAGGCCTTCCATTGCTACACATTCCGTCTGAAGAGACATTGAAATTTCAATGTCGAAACAAATGTACCTTTGTAACGGATATTTATAAAAAAGATTATGTACATGTTCTAAAATATAATTTATAATATATATATATATCCGCAGACAGATTTGTTTCGCTGCATCACAGCTCGTCATGACAGTTAGACAACAGATTGCTTTTAGTCAGGATTGAAATCCGACCGAATTGACATCAGTCGGCGATTCTACCTATGAGCTATGGCCATACTACCTTCCTATGCTAAAGCCTTTAAAATTTGATCATGTCCCTATCTATACCAACCTTCCGTTAGTGCTGTTTGACAGCTACTTAGGATATGTTCTAAAGTTCCTTGATGCGTGTACAGTAGAGACATATTGGGCAATATCGTTTTATACCATAAATGAAGGTTAACGGGACTGGGAAGAGTCTCATATACTGTCTGAATTAGGAACATTATACCGATGTGCATTGGATATCGGCTCGGAACGAGAAATCGGGGAGCCGAGTTCGAATTCCAGCCGAATTCATTGCATTCACTTACGCGTAAATACCCTTGGGAAAGGTATTAATCCGTCTATTCCTTCCAGTTATGGGTTAAATAACAGGACAGATTGGGTTCTATAGCCTTGGTCGGCAACCAGTCTGCCGCAGAAAGCAATGGCGACCTACTGCGGGATAATCTTCTTCCCAGTCAGTCATGTCTCTTTGGAGACATGATCGCCCAAGCGTGTATCACGTATGGCACTTAACTGACTGATATCGATGTCATTACGCCATATGTCAGACCATTTTATCTTTCTGTAAGTCATGGATACCTATTTGGTCCACGGTCCATGTTGGCTTAGTCCCACCTTTATTGCCAACATTTTTTTCCTCCTCATCTTTATGAATTTCCTCTTGTATAAGTATGTTCCTTTTACTTTTAGCCTTGTCCACTCGAACAGTAGGTAAATAACCTATGCCCGTGCGTCCTATAGCTACGGTCCCTAACGAAACCTTTTCACGAAGTCGTTCTTTAGCCACCAGCAATTCATTTTCGGCTTTCCATTTTCTTTCTGAATATACCTCAAGGCTCACACCAGACACCTTTGGATCATAGGAGAACTTGTACTGCATTGCTGTTCTAACTTTGGCGAATTTAAAATTCCTTCATTACGTTTATAAAAGGACGTTGCAGAGCGTTATATTCGCTGCTGTATAGGGCAGCGCTTATCAGACTTTTCGGTAGACCTAAACATCTCCGTAATCGTACGTTAATTTTCTTTTCTAATTGTTCTATATGAACAGATGTGAATTCATAGATCGACAATGGCCATAGTTTTTTTTTAGGAAGAATTGCATGCTGCTAGATCCACGCTTTAAAGCTGCCAGACAATCCGGATTTATCAACTCTCTTTAACCATATTTATAGTTTATTTTTATTTTCCTGGATTTCTGGTGCATCTTCATGAGAATGATCAATACGTTTTCCAAGTCCAAATTGTTGGTATGTTTACCCCGGAGAATTTGAAGCGTTCTTTGTCCGATATTTTGCCTTTCTTTAAAAAAAGCAACCTTGAAGTTGAGGGGTTGAAACTCATTCTGGTCCATGTTATGTGCTTTTAAATCTCCTTTAACTGCCATCTCGCACCAATTGCAGTCGTAGTTGTTATCGTCATGTCATCGATAAACGCTATTATCGGCGGTTGCCTTAATCCAGATCTGGTGACGGGCTCTCTTCATTCTGTTTTTGTGGCTTTAATTAATTTATTCATGGTCAAGTAAGAAAGGGTCGCTGAGATTGTATATCCAGTTATGATGCCTCTCTTCAATTTATGCCATGCGGACACAGTATTTTCCGATACCGTTCTCATTTGAAAATTGTTATAAGAAATGAGTTCGGAGATTTTATTCGGTATATGGTGGTGTCAGAGGTCTTTGTCCACTAATGTCGAATTGATCCATAGGCATTTTGGTGAACGAGCCACAAGACTGCTATATCGGCCCCTATTTGCCTTTGTTTCTTTCAACAGTTCCGAGACGATCGCTATGTGTTCTATACATCCTGGTATTCCTCCTTTTTATACAAAGGTATCGAAAAAAGAACTCTGATAAGCGTCGGTTATTTTACCCTCAATATTTAAAAGAGATGTATCTGAATTGGTCCTTCCTCTTTAGGGGTCCTTCCTCTTTCGGGTCTTAGGGTCCTTCTTCTTTAGGGATCCAAATACCTTCGGAGTGCCTCCATTATTCTGTTACTTTACCTCTCCAAATAACTTTCAATAATTTCCATTATATGCGCCGAACTTTCAGACAGTGTTTGTAAACTATGTAAGGCATTTCGTTTAGACCTGGTGTAGAGGCCGACATGTATTCTTTTATGACTGTATTGATTTCAATCCAACTTGGTTCTCTCAAGTCGAAAAGCGTTGATGGCATTTTAGATTTTATGAAAGACGTATATTCTCCAAGTTCCAGTTGGTTAATTCATGATCTCTTGGAGAAATATTTCATCAGAAGTGACTACTTCGCTTTTTCCCTAACAGTTTCTGGTCCTGGGTATGACGGTAAACTGCATCCGTCAGCAAGGCCTCTGATTGAGTGGTTATGAGGAGCATGGAATCACAACCTAATTGCTGTTGCTCCCAGGTCCACCCTGATCCGAAGTGGTAGCACCTGTTAGGGTTCAAGCTATGGGCAAATAGTTAACCCCACCACACCAAAACCGGGGCCTAAACAATATGAAAGTATAAAAAAGACTTTTATAGAAAAATATATATTTTTGAAGGAAAAACTTATTGCCGTACCATATTTCTGATGGAAAAAATTGCTATAATACATTTTTGAAGAAAAAAAATTATTATCAGCAATACATTTTTAATACAAAACTAGAAGACATCTTCAGATTTCTAAAATGCAAAAATAAAAACTAAAAACTTTTTCATCAAAATCTGACTAAATCAACCTTCTCATTATAACCTAACATTAAAGAAAGATCTTAAAATTCCATGTTTTTGGCATTAAATAACTCACGGAGATTGATATGCCGTTAAACAAAATTCAAGCTCAAACTAATAGTTTCTTTTTAAGGTTGAACATATTTGAGATGAAGGCCACTTTTTTACCTTTTCATCCTCCGTCGTCTATGCCATTCTGGTCTATGTAAAGACTTCCTTTTTGAATGAATTTGGTCTCTCTGGTCTCCCGTAGGTCTCTCTTCAGGTTTTGTGAAGATTTTAAATATTTTCTATAAGGCAACGGACTGTGAATTAAAGGCAGATTTAAGGAGAATATATGGTACTCAACTGACTGACTGTATCACTAAACATCTTGTTCTAAAAATAAAAATGCAACAATATTTATAGATTTCGACGATAAACTATAAATAATAACCTACAGAGGTTGATATGACGCTAAAAAAAGCAACATAATAACAAAATTCATCAAAATATATCTTCCAATATTTTACACTCGACATTGTTGTAAGCAATCTGATATACATTGGCTGTGGTTATTAGTTTTGAATGTATTTTTTCGCTGTGAAGATAGATAATGAACAGGCTGAGATAGATGGACAGACAGAGAGATGGACAGATAGATAGATAATGAGCAGGCAGAAAGAAATAGATGGATAGAAAATGAACAAGCAGAAATAGATATATGGATAGATAATAAACAGGCTGAGATAAATAGAGAGATAGATAGATAGATAATGATCAGGCTCAGATAGATAGATAGATAGATAGATAATGATCAGGCTCAGATAGATAGATAGATAGATAGATAGATAGATAATGATCAGGCTCAGATAGATAGATAGATATATAGATAGATAGATAGATAATGATCAGGCTCAGATAGATAGATAATGATCAGGCACAGATAGATAGATAGATAGATAGATAATGATCAGGCGCAGATAGATAGATAGATAATGATCAGGCGCAGATAGATAGATAGATAATGATCAGGCGCAGATAGATAGATAGATAGATAATGATCAGGCTCAGATAGATAGATAGATAGATAATGATCAGGCTCAGATAGATAGATAGATAGATAATGATCAGGCTCAGATAGATAGATAGATAGATAATGATCAGGCTCAGACAGATAAAGAGATAGATAGGTAATGATCAGGCTCAGACAGACAGATAGATAGATAGATTATGATCAGGCTCAGCCAGATAGATAGATAGATTATGATAAGGTTTAGATAGGTAGATAGATAGATAGATAGATAGATGGACAGATAAGGATCAGGCTCAGATAGATAGAAAGATAATGACCAGTCATAGATAGATAGATAGATAATGACCAGTCATAGATAGATAGATAGATAGATAATGGCCAGTCATAGATAGATAGATAATGACCAGGCATAGATAGATAATGACCAGTCATAGATAGATAGATAATGACCAGTCATAGATAGATAGATAGATACATAGATAATGACCAGGCATAGATAGATAGATAATGACCAGTCACATAGATAGATAGATAATGACCAGTCATAGATAGATAGATAGGTAGATAGATAATGCCCAGTCATAGATAGATGGATAATGACCAGTCATAGATAGATAGATAGATAGATATTGACCAGTCATAGATAGATAGATAGATAATGACCAGTCATAGATAGATAGATAGATAGATAGATAATGACAAGTCATAGATAGATAGATAGATAATGACCAGTCATAGATAGATAGATAGATAGATAATGCCCAGTCATAGATAGATAGATAGATAGATAGATAATGACCAGTCATAGATAGATAGATAGATAATGACCAGTCATAGATAGACAGATAGATAATGACCAGTCATAGATAGATAGATAGATAATGACCAGTCATAGATAGATGGATAGATAGATAATGACCAGTCATAGATAGATAGATAGATGATGACCATTCATATTAGATAGATAGATAGATGATGACCATTCATAGATAGATAGATAGATAGATAGATAGATGATGACCATTCATAGATAGATAGATAGATAGATAGATGATGACCATTCATAGATAGATAGATAGATAGATAGATGACCATTCATAGATAGATAGATAGATAGATAGATGATGACCATTCATAGATAGATAGATAGATAGATAGATATATAATGACCAGTCATAGATAGATAGATAGATAATGACCAGTCATAGATAGATAGATAGATGATGACCAGTCATAGATAGATAGATAGATAATGACCAGTCATAGATAGATAGATAGATAATGACCAGTCATAGATAGATAGATAATGACCAGTCATAGATAAATAGATATATAGTTAGATAGATAATGACCAGTCATAGATAGATAGATAGATAGATAATGACCAGTCATAGATAGATAGATAGATAGATAGATAATGACCAGTCATAGATAGATAGATAATGACCAGTCATAGATAGATAGATAGATAATGACCAGTCATAGATAAATAGATATATGGTAGATAATGACCAGTCATAGATAGATAGATAGATTATGACCAGTCATAGATAGATAGATAGATTATGACCAGTCATAGATAGATAGATAGATAAATAGATAGATAGATAGATAGATAGATAATGACAAGTCATAGATAGATGGATAGATAATGACCAGTCATAGATAGATAGATAGATAGATAATGACCAGTCATAGATAGATAGATAGATAAATAGATAGATAGATTATGACCAGTCATAGATAGATAGATATATAGATAGATAATGACCAGTCATAGATAGATAGATAGATAATGACAGATAGATAGATAGATAGATAATGACCAGTCATAGATAGATAGATAGATAGATGATGATAACAGTCATAGATAGATAGATAGATAATGACCAGTCTTAGATAGATTGATAGATAATGACCAGTCATAGATAGATTGATAGATAGATAGATAATGACCAGTCATAGATAGATAGATAGATAGATAGATAGATAGATAATGACCAGTCATAGATAGATAGATAGATAGATAAATGACCAATTAATAGATAGATAGATAGATAGATAGATAATGACAGTCATAGATAGATAGATATATAGATAGATAATGACCAGTCATAGATAGATAGATAGATAGATAATGACCAGTCATAGATAGATAGATAGATAGATAATGACCAGTCATAGATAGATAGATAGATAGATAATGACCAGTCATAGATAGATAGATAGATAATGACCAGTCATAGATAGATAGATATATAGTTAGATAGATAATGACCAGTCATAGATAGACAGATAGATAATGACCAGTCATAGATAGATAGATAGATAGATAATGACCAGTCATAGATAGATAGATAGATAGATAATGACCAGTCATAGATAGATAGATAGATAAATAGATAGATAGATTATGACCAGTCATAGATAGATAGATAGATAATGACCAGTCATAGATAGATAGATAGTTAGATAATGACCAGTCATAGATAGATAGATAGATAGATGATAGATATAGATAGATAGATAGATAGATAGATGATGACCAGTCATAGATAGATAGATAGATAGATAGATAGATAATGATAGATAGATAGATAGATAGATAGATAATGACCAGTCATAGATAGATAGATAGATAGATAATGACCAGTCATAGATAGATAGATAGATAATGACCAGTCATAGATAGATAGATAATGACCAGTCATAGATAGATAGATAGATAATGACCAATCATAGATAGATAGATAGATAGATAGATAGATAATGACCAATCATAGATAGATAGATAGATAGATAATGACCAATCATAGATAGATAGATAGATAGATAATGACCAGTCATAGATAGATAGATAGATAAATAGATAGATAGGTATTGATATAGATAGATAGATAGATAAATAGATAGATAGATTATGACCAGTCATAGATAGATAGATAGATAATGACCAGTCATAGATAGATAGATAGATAGATAGATAATGACCAGTCATAGATAGATAGATAGATAGATAGATAATGACCAGTCATAGATAGATAGATAGATAGATAGATAATGACCAGTCATAGATAGATAGATAGATAGATAGATAATGACCAGTCATAGATAGATAGATAGATAGATAGATAGATAATGACCAGTCAGATAGATAGATAGATAGATAGATAATGACCAGTCATAGATAGATAGATAGATAATGACCAGTCATAGAAAGATAGATAGATAGATACATAATGACCAGTCATAGATAGATAGATAATGACCAGTCATAGATAGATAGATAGATGATGACCAGTCATAGATAGATAGATAGATAGATAGATAATGACCAGTCATAGATAGATAGATAGATAGATAATGACCAGTCATAGATAGATAGATAGATAGATAATGACCAGTCATAGATAGACAGATAGATAATGACCAGTCATAGATAGATAGACAGATAGATAATGACCAGTCATAGATAGATAGACAGATAGATAATGACCAGTCATAGATAGATAGATAATGACCAGTCATAGATAGATAGATAGATAATGATCAGTCATAGATAGATAGATAGATAATGACCAGTCATAGATAGATAGATAGATAATGACCAGTCATAGATAGATAGATAGATAATGACCAGTCATAGATAGATAGATAATGACCAGTCATAGATAAATAGATATATAGTTAGCTAGATAATGACCAGTCATAGATAGATAGATAGATAATGACCAGTCATAGATAGATAGATAGATTATGACCAGTCATAGATAGATAGATAGATAGATAATGACCAGTCATAGATAGATAGATAGATAGATAGATAATGACCAGTCATAGATAGATAGATAGATAGATAATGCCCAGTCATAGATAGATGGATAATGACCAGTCATAGATAGATAGATAGAGAGATAATGACCAGTCATAGATAGATAGATAATGACCAGTCATAGATAGATAGATAGATAGATTATGACCAGTCATAGATAGATAGATAGATAGATAGAAAATGACCAGTCATAGATAGATAGATAGATAGATAATGACCAGTCATAGATAGATAGATAGATAGATAGATAATTACCAGTCATAGATAGATAGATAGATAATGACCAGTCATAGATAAATAGATATATAGTTAGATAGATAATGACTCAGTCATAGATAGATAGATAGATTATGACCAGTCATAGATAGATAGATAGATAGATTATGACCAGTCATAGATAGATAGATAGATTATGACCAGTCACAGATAGATAGATAGATTATGACCAGTCATAGATAGATAGATAGATTATGACCAGTCATAGATAGATAGATAGATTATGACCAGTCATAGATAGATAGATAGATAGATAGATAGATAATGATCAGTCATAGATAGATAGATAGATAATGACCAGTCATAGATAGATAGATAGATAGATAATGACCAGTCATAGATAGATAGATAGATAGATAATGACCAGTCATAGATAGATAGATAATGACCAGTCATAGATAGATAGATAGATTATGACCAGTCACAGATAGATAGATAGATTATGACCAGTCATAGATAGATAGATAGATTATGACCAGTCATAGATAGATAGATAGATAATGACCAGTCATTGATAAATAGATATATAGTTAGATAGATAATGACCAGTCATAGATAGATAGATAGATTATGACCAGTCATAGATAGATAGATAGATTATGACCAGTCATAGATAGATAGATAGATTATACCTACTTATAGATAGATAGATAGATTATGACCAGTCATAGATAGATAGATAGAAAATGACCAGTCATAGATAGATAGATAGATAGATAGATAAGACCAGTCATAGATAGATAGATAGATAGATAATGACCAGTCATAGATAGATAGATAGATAGATAGATAATGACCAGTCATAGATAGATAGATAGATAGATAGATAATGACCAGTCATAGATAGATAGATAGATAGATAGATTATGATCAGGCGCAGATAGATAGATAGATAGATAATGATCAGGCTCAGATAGATAGATAGATAGATAATGATCAGGCTCAGATAGATAGATAGATAGATAATGATCAGGCTCAGATAGATAGATAGATAGATAATGATCAGGCTCAGATAGATAGATAGATAGATAATGATCAGTCAGATAGATAGATAGATAGATAATGATCAGGCTCAGACAGATAAAGAGATAGATAGGTAATGATCAGGCTCAGACAGACAGATAGATAGATAGATTATGATCAGGCTCAGCCAGATAGATAGATAGATAGATTATGATCAGGTTTAGATAGGTAGATAGATAGATAGATAGATAGATAGATAGATGGACAGATAAGGATCAGGCTCAGATAGATAGAAAGATAATGACCAGTCATAGATAGATAGATAGATAATGACCAGTCATAGATAGATAGATAGATAGATAATGGCCAGTCATAGATAGATAGATAATGACCAGTAATAGATAGATAATGACCAGTCATAGATAGATAGATAATGACCAGTCATAGATAGATAGATAGATAGATAGATAATGA